>JARYGA010009093.1:0-68014 GCA_030545235.1 Helianthus tuberosus | reverse complement strand
AATTCTGAGATTCGGGTCCGAATACATCAGTAAAATGACTTATTTTAATAGGTCATATCAGTTGGTAATAAGTTTTATATGACAAAATGGTTTTAAACCCATACTAGGTGTTTAATACGCGTAAAAAGCCATTTTAAGCGATTTCCGGGTTATACAGGAAATCTGAATGTTCTGATCAGGTTATAAGGTTCAAAATACTTCATTTATTATATAAAATCAGTAGCAATTGGATTGGTGTCAAAATACTATGTAGAACTCATTTTATAACCAAAAAGGGTATAATCGGTATTTACCGAATTAATGCCATAACCTTAGGTTATGAGCAGGTTAAAAATCTTTAAAAATCCCAAAACATTATATTACATCAGTGGGTAAAAGGTTTGGTGTCAAAATTGGGTTTAGATTGGCTTTATGCTAATGACGCCGTTAAATTACTAAAAGGCGTTCTAATTACGCTAATGAGCATAACTCCTAATCTAGACCTCCAACTGATGTGAAAATTTAGGGACATGTTTATAAATCATTAACAAAGATTTTTGTCCTCTCACATATCCAAAATTCTCGTTTTATGGTAAAAAGGGCATTATGGTCAACATTAAGCAATTAACAGAAACGTGTAAACGAATCGGGTAATCTACGAACCAACCACAGAGGAATATACCAACATGTAACCTGGTCCTAAGGAGGCTCTAAGGCATTTCCAAACTCTACTAAAACGGGTCAGAACTGAAGTCAAAGCAAAAGTCAAAGTTTTGCGACTTTCGGTTCCGAACCGGGTCTAAACAGAAAATTGTCGGATCAAACAATCTTAGACCAGTTCTTATACTTATTACCAAGTTATATGAGTGATAAAATAGGTTACATGCCTTCTACATTGTTAATTATGCGTTAATTCGAAGATTAGCATTCTGTTGATTTTTTCTTATCAACTTTGACCCGACAAATGGTCTAGTTAGAGTGGGAAACAGAGGGTGCCCTTTTAAGGGTTTAATGTCCACATAATTACCAACTTATAACTACCTTCAATTCGACTAATCACTGGACCATTAATGATTAATCGCTAAGTCAAACGTTAATTACGACGGTTTGACTTTTAAGCTAATAACTAAGTCAAGCGCTTAAACAGGCTGCTGTCCCAACTTTCTGTATCTGGGGATCGGACGCGGCCCGCGTAAGTCTCTGTTAAGGATTACGCGGCCCGCCTGAGTCCTGCTGTCAGATTTCAAACTTTTCCATTATTGCATCCTTAGCTCTTGGTCCTTCGAAAGGGCATTCCACTTTATTTCTTGCATTATGAGCCCTCCAAATTTATCTATAAGAGCTTCAAGACTTATGCCCACTTTGTTAAGTCCTTGGTTTGCTTTGTGTTTACCCGAAATTCATAATTTTCAACGTTGACGCTTTAACCCCTCATATACGAATTTGATCATAACTTTCTCATACGATAACGAAACTTTATGAAATTTTTATCATGTATTCTAGTGAGCATAATTTACCGTTACAAAGCTTCGGGTTTGCTAAAAGGTCATTCAGAGGTATACTTTAAACATGTTGACACATTTAACCCCTGTAGTTTGTAATCTCTCAATTTCTTTCATATTTAGCTTCGTATGATCCATGATTTATTCGTTTAAGGTATGAGCATCATGTAGGGTTACTGTAAAGTATATTTATCCCTTGTTGACATTTTGAACCCTTAGATTCATATACTTTCCATGTTTGTCACCTTTAGTCCCTCTAGAACATTCTTACTCACGTTTAAAACTTATGCCACGTGTCAATACATTATAGGACGTGAATTTTCGAGGTGTCACAGACGAGCAGCAAAAGAAAAGAAAAAGGTGAAATGTGATAGTGTTGTTCAAGAAGAGAAGTCTGAACAAAGTGAAGAAGTTAAAGTTACTGAGCAGGTAGTTGAAATTGAAAGGGTAGTTGATGATGAGAAGATAGTCGAAGTTGAAAAGATTATCGAAGTTGAAAAGATTGTTGAAGTCATCAAACCTTGTCTAAAGTGTTTGGAATCTTGCAAACAGTGTGAAGAGAAATAGGAGAAGTTGAATGAACAAGATAAGATGAAAGAAACATTATTGTTCAATCTTAACTATATGAAAGAATCGTATGATGTGCTGAACAGAACAGTAACTGGTCTACAAAAAACTAATTCTGAAAGAGAAGATGCGTTGACAATGATGAATGCTGTGATGATGTCAAAGCAGAAGGCCATTAATCATTACATTGAAGAATGTGCTAAGTTGAAGCAAGAGTTGGAGACAGAAAAGATAGAGAATGAAAGAATCAGAAGATTACTGCAAAGTTATTCTAGTTCTGATTATTTGATTGATCGAATTTATCCAACTGTTGCAGGTATGGAAGCCTTTCAAGATAAGAAGACTGAAGAAAAGGATACTGGTAAGAAACAAAGTGCAAATTATAACAAGTGTCCGCCTCCGATCTGGGAAGGTTATTCTCCCAGAAAACCAAATGAGGAGCAAGTAAAAAAGGTTGTCAATATAAAGTTAAATTCTGACACAACTGTTGATTTACCAGAAAATATTGACATCACGTTCACATCGTCTGACACTGATCATGAGTCTGAGTTAATAAAAAAGGTGGTCGATCAGGTGTTGGATAAGGATGAGGAGTCAGAGTCAAAGTCTGAGTCTGAAAGTTCGAGTTCAGCGGTCAACAGTACAAAGTCGTCATTTAAAGGGTTAACAATAAAGAATTCCTTTTATCAAAATTTAATTTGAATGACGGACCAATCAAAGTGGCATATACTTTGAATGATTCAGACAAATTATATTCTGATGAGGAATTTCCAATAAGAGGTGTTAAACCAAAAATGATAAAAAAAGGTTTTCAAATTAACAGAAATTAATATTTCTGAAATAAAAGATGTAAATCTTTCTGAAAAACCTAAATCTTACACCTCAAGAGTTCAACAAAGATTAAACAAGAAAAAGGTTTACAGTTTTGGTTCAGGTTATCGAAAGAAACCAAACCATATGAGGAGCAAGTAAAAAAGGCTGTCAATATAAAGTTAAAGTCTGACACAACTGATGATTTACCAGAAAATATTGACATCACGTTCACATCGTCTGACACTGATCATGAGTCTGAGTTAATAAAAAAGGTGGTCGATCAGGTGTTGGATAAGGATGAGGAGTCAGAGTCAAAGTCTGAGTCTGAAAGTTCGAGTTCAGCGGTCAACAGTACAAAGTCGTCATTTAAAGGGTTTACAATAAAGAATTCCTTTTATCAAAATTTAATTTGAATGACGGACCAATCAAAGTGGCATATACTTTGAATGATTCAGACAAATTATATTCTGATGAGGAATTTCCAATAAGAGGTGTTAAACCAAAAATGATAAAAAAAGGTTTTCAAATTAACAGAAATTAATATTTATGAAATAAAAGATGTAAATCTTTCTGAAAAACCTAAATCTTACACCTCAAGAGTTCAACAAAGATTAAACAAGAAAAAGGTTTACAGTTTTGGTTCAGGTTATCGAAAGAAACCAAACCATATGAGGAGCAAGTAAAAAAGGCTGTCAATATAAAGTTAAAGTCTGACACAACTGATGATTTACCAGAAAATATTGACATCACGTTCACATCGTCTGACACTGATCATGAGTCTGAGTTAATAAAAAGGTGGTCGATCAGGTGTTGGATAAGGATGAGGAGTCAGAGTCAAAGTCTGAGTCTGAAAGTTCGAGTTCAGCGGTCAACAGTACAAAGTCGTCATTTAAAGGGTTAACAATAAAGAATTCCTTTTATCAAAATTTAATTTGAATGACGGACCAATCAAAGTGGCATATACTTTGAATGATTCAGACAAATTATATTCTGATGAGGAATTTCCAATAAGAGGTGTTAAACCAAAAATGATAAAAAAAGGTTTTCAAATTAACAGAAATTAATATTTCTGAAATAAAAGATGTAAATCTTTCTGAAAAACCTAAATCTTACACCTCAAGAGTTCAACAAAGATTAAACAAGAAAAAGGTTTACAGTTTTGGTTCAGGTTATCGAAAGAAACCAAACCATATGAGGAGCAAGTAAAAAAGGCTGTCAATATAAAGTTAAAGTCTGACACAACTGATGATTTACCAGAAAATATTGACATCACGTTCACATCGTCTGACACTGATCATGAGTCTGAGTTAATAAAAAAGGTGGTCGATCAGGTGTTGGATAAGGATGAGGAGTCAGAGTCAAAGTCTGAGTCTGAAAGTTCGAGTTCAGCGGTCAACAGTACAAAGTCGTCATTTAAAGGGTTTACAATAAAGAATTCCTTTTATCAAAATTTAATTTGAATGACGGACCAATCAAAGTGGCATATACTTTGAATGATTCAGACAAATTATATTCTGATGAGGAATTTCCAATAAGAGGTGTTAAACCAAAAATGATAAAAAAAGGTTTTCAAATTAACAGAAATTAATATTTCTGAAATAAAAGATGTAAATCTTTCTGAAAAACCTAAATCTTACACCTCAAGAGTTCAACAAAGATTAAACAAGAAAAAGGTTTACAGTTTTGGTTCAGGTTATCGAAAGAAACCAAACCATAACGGTAATTACAAAAAGAAAGGTCTTGGTTTTATTCCACCAAAAAATCATAAAAATGAGAAAATTTATAAAACAAAAACTGTGTTTGTTTCAGGAATAAGTTCGGAGGAAGAAGAAAAGAGCTCATTCTGGAAGCAATCAAATAAAGAGTTCTTTGCTGAAAAACAAAAGTTTGTGAAGAATGGAGTCTATCAAAGAAAGGAAACAAGAATCTGTTACGGATGTCAAGAAGTTGGTCATATTGCATGGAACTGTCCTAAGGCAACCAACATCAAACAGGAAGTTGTTTCTAAACTAAAAGAAAAGATTGTTGAGAAAAATGAACCACCAACTGAAAAATTCAAAATTTTTAAAAATTCAACATATGAAGTTGGTGAATGTTCGAAGAAAAGATTTTACAAGAGAAGAGTAAATCTTGACAATCAAAAGTGGGTTGTTAAGAAATCAGATGTGAAATCTGGCGATGAATCTGATTCCACAAAGTCAGAGGAGCCACAAGTTGAACTAAAAATAGAAACATCAGTACCGCCAATGGATGATGTCAACTTTCCACCATTGCGGGCTAAAAATTTTAAATCAAAAGTTGGAAAAGTTGAGATCTCGAATCAATTCTATTCTAAGAAGAAAGAATTTGATATCGAAAAGGTTTTTAATGGAAATGTGAAAAAGATTTTTGGAAAGATGGTCGATGGGAAGGTCACAGGGGTTAAAGATTTTTATGAATCAAAGAAAGCAACTTATTACCCAGGTGAAGTTGAGGAGGAAACATCCAAGTTTGGTGAAGCTTGGATGTCTGTTTTTCATATGTAAAATTCTGACTTGCCGGAGCTCCCAGGTTGGTAAGAGTGGAGCAGGAATCGTCATATTTCTTGAGAAATTCACTTCGGTGATAATTCAACTTACAAGTGGTAAATCAGGGACATTAAGTTGTACTTGATTTTCTACAAGCAGTAATGGTTGGTTGAAGTTAAAACTGTTATATCTTTCAAAATGTTGAAGATGAAAGAACAGTGTGATGAGAACCCCTAACCTACAAGTGGTTTTATAAAATCAATAAAACTTATTTTCCGGAAAAACCATTTGATTAAAACAAACTTAAGTGTTTTGAAATCATAATGGGAAAATAGTTTGTTGTGAGGGGGAGTTCTGATCGGTTATGCCAAGTGAATGGCGAACTAAAGCGATTTGATATCAGTTGTCAGTTTATTTGTACAGTTTGTTTTCAAAATTCCTTTAAATGGTTTTGCATTTTAGGGGGAGTAAGAAATTTCAGAAAATCCAAAAACATTTGAAAATTTGAAAAAGTCAAAAACATGATAAAATGAAAAATGAGTTTTGTTGTGAAAAAGAGGAAATGATAGTACATCAGTGGACGATCACAGCATGCTAAAGAATTGGAAAATAAAAATGTGATAAACGGTCTCACTGATGATATGCCAGTAGGTTTTTGCATATTTAGTAGATTGTGACGAGATATAAACCTAAATTTCAAACTTACTTATCTCGTGGGGAACATCTCTCAGATATATGGGTAACCCCTGAAATCTTGTTTGAAAGGTCCCTCTTTCTGAGATACTAGGTCTTTATACTCAGTGATATCTGGGGTATTATCCCGGGACTTCTGATTTTGCGGAAGCAATGGCCTAGTCCCCGTATAATACTTTACGCTTGCTTGAAACATAGCACCACCCTTAGCATAAAAATGATGAAACATTGAAAAATGCTAATCATGTGCTGTTGAAGAAAAGATTCTCTAAAGGGAACACACCAAAAGTCGAAGCCGTCATCTCTCTGATTTTGCGGAAGCAATAGCCTGAGCTCTCACGGCCCTCGCATTTAACCCTTTACAGATATCATCTAGGTATACTCACCTGTAAGACTGAATATTGGGAACTGGATACGAGAGTATATTCTGAGGTGGGACACGAGAATAAGTTTAAGTGCTTAAAACATTAATCTCGTATCTCGAAATAGTTGAACTTTGTGTAAAATTTTAAGTGGATCAGTATACTGACAATCTAAGTGAATCGTTTAGAACTGAAAATGTTTAGAGCTTAACGGTGTTGGTGATTTGTCTCTGAAACTGATATGATCCTCTTACACAAACTCACAAATATATTGTATGTAAATATTTCTTTGCTGTATTTTATTTTAATCAAAATCCAAAAAGATTTTTAGTGTGTTTTAGCATAAAATTTTGAAAAATTCAAAAAGATTTTCGACAACTGATGTTGGAGAGCTGATTTTCAAAATTCCAAGTGCTAAACATGATGAGCATTTCGTGAGGGGGAGTCTGTTTTTAAATAAGAAAAGATTTTGAATATTTGCCTACATGTGGTCATCAGAAGCTTTTAAAGTGTTAAATCATTCTGGAAAGATATTTGCAAGTGGTATATAAATTTGTCAAATTTTAAATTTGTGAAATTTATTTTGAGGTTGAGAGTATGCAGGTAAGCTAGGTTCAAATGCCTGAGCTGAATGAGAGCCAGGTCACGATCTTGGAACAACATCAAGGGGAGTTTGAAGATTGTAAAGCCAAGTTGAGATCCTGATGTTCACGCAAGCTGATGATGCTGATGAACTTTAAGAATCAAGAGATCTTTCGGAGAAGTTACATTGTTAGATATTTCGGAGAAGTTCAAGAGGACTGATAAAGACTAAAGACGTTGAAGACTCGACACTGAAGACTCGTCAACATCCGAGGGGGAGTCTGTTAGTACATACGTCTGTCGACTTCGTCTTGTATCGAGTCTTGTATTGTATTAGATAGATTAGGGAACGTTGTTCGAGAAAAATGTCAAAAATAGGTTGCGAGGTAATTTCGCACGAAATTACAAGTTGTAATTTCGCACGAAATCACTGATTTCGTTTGAAAGTAATTCTGTTTGAGCTGGTTCAAGCGAAATTACCATGCCTATATATACTAGGTTGAGTCGTGTCATTTGTAACGAAATTACTATTCTGGTTAGAGAGCCGAAGTGCTGCCGAAGTGTCGACTCGCTGTAAAACTTTGTCAAATCAATCTAAAGACAGTTTAAAGTGTATTTGTAGCTGAATTGAACTTGATACGTCTGTTTCCGCCTTTCGTACTGAGAAAAACTCTTCTGATAGACTCATTCGGGTCAGAAAATGATCCTACAATAGCTACAGTGAGACGCTTCGGAAGCGGATCGGAATCTACGATTCAACACGAGCAGGCCACTCTTCGTGAGACTTGTAGCACAAGAAAACGTGATAACCGTACGGATTAACAGATCCGGTGAGAGTCTCGGTGTACATCTCCGGCCGCTGGAAATCGAACTTGATGTCATCATTTACCACCACGGATTCGGTAGAAATGTCACTGGTGCTGTTTTCCGATGGTCTTCAACATCAACAATCCAGACCATATCGGCGCTTTCTTCTTTCTCGAATCATCCAAATCTCCGATTCAAGTCTCTGATTCGGATCATTATTATCCAGGTATCAATCGAATTTCAAGTTTCTTTGTATTTGATTTCTAAATATTTGGATTTTGACTTATATCCAGGTATCTATACTATCAATAAAAGGAGAAAATGCAGTGACATAAGAAAAGCTTAGTTGGCAGCAATAGAGGCTGTCTAACAAGGCTTTTCTTATGTCATTACTGCATCATAAATCGGAATATATAAATCACTTTAAAATACATTTACCTCATCAAGCATGCTGAAGATGGCATTCTTGATTTGAATAACGTTGTTGATATCTTGGAGGTACTCTTCTTTCGGTTTATTTTTGAATAATGAATATATCGACTATCGTATGTGTTTTCTTATATAAGATTTGGTTTAAGAAGTTGTTATGATATACAAGGTGAAGAAGAGGCGAATATATGATATAACAAATGTTCTTGAAGGGATTGGTCTAATAAAAAAGAAGCTCAAAAACACAACTCAATGGAAGTAAGTTTTTCCTTTTCTGGTTTCATAAACAAGTTCCATGCAAGTGAGTAGTTACATACTTTTTGAACTTGTCGAAATGTCTTAAGTTTTAATTATTGTTTTAGAGGTCTTGATGCATCTAAATCTGGGGAGTTGAAGGATGATGTTGCTTCGTTATAAGTGCGTAGTAGTGGATATATTTTATTTTGAGGTGCCAATTTAGATATATTTGGTATATTGTTTATTTTCACTTATTGCTTGATTACAAACATAAACCAGAACTGTTAACTTGATGCTTATTAATTGTTTTATGCTTTTTTCCTTATTTCAATGAGTTTAAACAAAGACAATAAGCCTTACTGGATTTTATGAAGGCATCAGAAACAAAGACAAGACTGACTGACTGGAAAAAATTATCACTTGAGAGCTCTGGTAACCCTATTTTCTAATTATGCTATATAACAAATTAACTTGAACTAACAAATCTATTGTGGTTTTTTTGTTTTCAGGCTATACTGGACAAGAAGTTGTTTTCACCGACGCTACAAGAACCAGAGACGAAGTAAAAGAAGGTGTTGATCCGCAAGGTCAGTCACTTGATCCGAGCAAAATAAAGGATCACTTCGAGGTTTGTTCATTATTTCTAGCTGAATTTCAATCGTATTGTTTTTAATGAAGGTTGAGTTGTGATGTTTGTGCATTAATTTGTTGTGTATGTTGATTTGGTAGGAGAGTTATGGAGGAAACTAGATCAAACCTTTCATCCAACAAGAAATAACAATAGAGAAGGTACATATACCATTAACTATCACCTATTTGCTAGGTTAGATATCTGTTCATATGATTATGATTCTCATAACCAGTTTCATCTTATTTCTTTTGTAGGATCATGTGGTGAAGGTTGTATTTTAAGAAACGAAGATGAAAAATTTATGGAACGCTATACCCCAAAATTGAATGATCTTGTATCAAGAGATGTTTCAAGATTTACGATGATATAATATAGAACAATGAAAGAAAATATGATTTTGTATGATTTTTTCAATATGATTTTGTATTATTTTTTCGTAACTAATGCTCATCAATTTAAAACCATTGTTGTTGATACATATGTTGATACAGTGGTTGATACATCTGTTGACTTTGGTCAATAGATGGATGAAAACAGATGTTTGAAACCTCTGTTGGGTTAAACAGTGTTTTGTGGAGAAAACAGTGGTTGCATCTTTGCAAACAGTGGTTTGACTTTGGTTAAACAGACTTTTGAACCAATAAGAATCATAGTTTTGCAAACAGTGGTTTGACTTTGTTCAAACAGTTTTTTTTTTTTTTTTTTTTTTTTTTTTTTTTTTTTGCAAATAGTTCTTTGACTTTGGTCAAACAGTGGTTGCATACTAATGCTATTTCCTTTCATCATGTTCTCTCAGTTACTTACCATCATTCGTTAATTTAATTACATCACATGCAACTTATCTGAGTTTTAATTCTAATATTGATTTCTTGGTGGAAACAGTACCTAGCCTTAAACTAAAAATTACACATGGGTATCACTACTAGCTTTAAACTAAAAATTACAATATCTATACACCTATCTATACTTTCTATTACAATTTGTTATGCATGGTTTTCTAAAAACCACCCGTGTTTGCACACGGGTCTTACTACTAGTACTATATAATAAAAGAAACCGCTTGAGAGACACTTGTCATCATATTAGGCCATATATCTTTTGATTTTCCCACCAATCTCTTGTGGTTAATTATTACTTAGTTTAGTCTCTTGTAATTAATTATAGATAACTCTCCTACTAAATATTATTTAGTTTAATCTTTTCTACTTAGTTATAGATAATTATTGTTATTCTACTTAGTTATAGATAATTATTATTTAGTTTAAATTTAATGTATACTTCTCATTTATAATGTTATTTATTTGATTTTCTATATCATATTATCTTCGTTGTTTATGTTACCTAACGTGTTATATAAAAACTACAATTTTTAAATTTCTTTTACCCAGATTATTAATTCCTTTTGACAGACACCCACTTTTTATTTGTAATATACAACTTTACTCTTATTCTTTTCGATGATGTAATTATCTCTAATAAACTTTAAACTTTTACCATGGTATATATAATGCTAGACATAAAATTTAAAAACATTTTAGATGGCATCAATAACTGAAGACATAATATAATTATATGTATAATATGCACTTTTTAATAAAATAGTATCAAACAAAATTACAAATATAAAATCATTGATTTTACTAACAATAACAAAGTCTTAATTTTTTTAAAATAATTTAAAAATATATAACTAAAAAAATATGACATTATAATACAGTTAACCGATTTATCATCATACAACCTCCCAAATATTTAATCATATTATTTTTTTATCTTATATTAACTAAATAAATAAAAATAAATATTAAATCTTATCCTACTTTAATTGTCGAATTGAATACTTATATTTTTCTGATAAAATAATATCCTTAACTTTTAATTTTTAATATAAGATATTTTTAAATAACCAAATTATTTATCACCAAAACCAAACTTTGTAATAATATATTATTTATTTTTATTTTCATTATTAAAAAAATATTATATCGATTTTATTACATAATTTTTACACAAATTGTATAGAACTTTCAATATTACTTTATATATAAAACTAGATTTATTACGGTTTTTTTAAATATAATTTATATTTTATCACTCAAATGGCTGCCTATTTGCTTTTTGAATAACATGTTTGACCACTGTATCTCTTTTTTTTAAATATAATTTATATTTTATCACTCAAATGGCTGCCTATTTGCTTTTTGAATAACATGTTTGACCACTGTATCTTCTTTTCAATAATCATCTCCGCAATCACCATATCTATCACGTACCGAATATATCAGTTAGTTTTTTAAATATAATTTTTTATTATTTGGTATATAAAATCATATTTATTCAACCCATGTAATACTCGGGTGTTTTTTAAGATATAATTTTTTTTATTATTTGGTAAACAATAATACATTTATTCAACCCGTGTAATACACATGGTTTTAAATATATAACTTTTTATTATTTGGTATATAAAATTGCATTTATCCAACTCGTACAATACATATGATTCTTATAGATATAGCTTTTTATTATTTAATATATAAAATTACATTTATTCAACCAGTGCAATAAAGGATGTTTTTAAAGATATATATTGTTTTATTATTTAGTATATAAAATTCCTGTATTCAACTTGTGTAATACACGAGGTTATAACCTAAAAATATATACTATATAATAAAAGAAACCATGTGATGGACACATGGCGCTCTATGAGGAGGTTTTAATTATTTTTCTAAATATGAATTATATTATTTTGTTACATGAAAAATAAGAATGAATACACTTTTATCAAAATAAATTAGAATGCATGAATTTGGATTGTATTTAGTTGTATGTTTATTTAGTATAGTCGGCAAAAAACTCTCATTTATGTGGGATAGGTTTTGGGTTTAGATATTAAAAGCTAAATATCAAAATAAATTAGAATGCATGAATTTGGAATGTATTTAGTTATTAAATTTAAAATTTGTAAAAGAGATTTTCATGCTACAGACAAAAATAACTGATAATAATATATTAATTATTATATCCAGTTTATCTCTTGTATATTTAATATTTTGAGTTAAATGCCATTTTAGTTCCTGTGCTTTGAGCCATTATATCAGTTTAGTCCAAATGTTTCATTTTTCGCATGTGGGTCCAAAAAGCTTTCACCGTTGCCATTTTAGTCCACTGGGTTAACTTCATCCATTTTTCTATTAATAAAAAGGGCAATTCGGTCATTTTATATGTAATTCTGTTAACTAGAAGGGCAATCCGACTATATAAAATAACCGAATTGCCCTTCCCATTCGCATAAAATATGGATGAAGTTAACCCAGTGGACTAAAATGGCAACGATGAAAGCTTTTTGGACCCACATGCGAAAAATAAAACCTTTGGACTAAACTGGCAAAATAGCCCAAACCACAGGGACTAAAATGGCAACATCGGGTAATACGTAAGTTTCTAACCTAATAATAAATAAATAAATAAATAACAAAGTAAAATGTTATAAACTATTGTAATACATAACTCTCTAACCTAATAAAAAATAAAGTGAGATGTTACAATAAGTAAATAGTAACTCAAAGTTCATTTTATTAGAAAACATTGATGACTAAATGTGTTAACGGATCACATTATTCGTGTAAGACATGTGTTTATTCAAATCATGCAATACACGAGTTTTCAAAAGATGTAACTATTTTATTACGTAATATATAAAATTATATTTATTCAACCTGTGTAATACACGGGGTTTTAAACTAGTAATATATACGCTAATACAACTAACCAAGTATTTTCATGAAGTTTGCGAGTCGGTCTTCTTCGACAACATTTATCTTCAAATCACATAGATCACCTTCATAATAACTCCATAGACATGATGTCTCTTCGTCACATATCACATCTTCTAACAAAGTCAAATTGGTCACAGAATCCTGTAACTCTTCTAATCCATGACAACCACTCATCTTAAGCACTCTCAACCCATTTAGCTCGCCAATCTGATCAGGCAGCGAGCTTATACTGTAAAAATAAACAAATAATGTATTTATTTATATATGGCCATTATAATCATTTATATAATAATAGATCAAAATATATAACAACCTATTAAATAATTAGTTGGTAATTGTTGATGGGCCTTATTACCCTTATTAACTAATTAGGGTTTCCTCTTGGGTGCATATATAAGGAGATAATTAGAGGGTTAAAGGGTTAGACTCTAATCACAATAACATCATTATGAAATCGCCCTCTCTCTCCATCACCGAACACCCTATTCAGTTTCTTCATCACCATCATTAGATTGCACCCTAAGGAGGAACCAGATCAAGCTGACAATCATGTCAAACCTTATTGCTGCGTCTCCATCTGGATTCTTTGCTGGCCTGTCTGATGCAATCAAAGGTATGTATTCATGTTTTCCATTATGTTTAAACAGAACTGATCAACATGTGGTATCAGAGTATATGTTGATTAATCAGTTTTGTTTTCGTATCCATTAATTTTGGGATTGAAATCTGAAAACAGAATTTTAAAAAACTTAATAAAAATTCAAAGCTTGATTTCAAATCAATGTCCCGAAATCACGAAACCATAATGGGTGTATGAATGGGTGAACAAATGGAATATTATATGTTTTCATTTTCCTCTAATGTTCTAGATGTATGCCTTTCCCC
The DNA here is from genome assembly GCA_030545235.1 of Helianthus tuberosus. Taxonomy (NCBI): domain Eukaryota; kingdom Viridiplantae; phylum Streptophyta; class Magnoliopsida; order Asterales; family Asteraceae; genus Helianthus; species Helianthus tuberosus. The sequence goes on along the minus strand of JARYGA010009093.1, from coordinate 54,238 downwards.
TATTTAATTCCTAGGTTTCATTTATATATAATATTCGATTTAAAGAGCCCACAATCCAAATTTTATGTGAACTTGCTGCACTTTCATTGGCCACCTAATATTTATGCAAAGATGCTCATAATTTTCGTCCAGAATAATTCATGTCCACTTTCAAATAGGAACCTTAATGTTTCGAAATCTGTATAAAACTCTAAAATTCAGGTTTCGGGTTCCAGAAATTTGGTTTTATTTTTTTTTAGGGTTCATCATGTGTTATTAGGAAAATTCGAAATTCCTTTACGTTTTGGAATATGATTTGGATTATTGAGTGTTTTTCCATGTTTTGATCTGTTTTAACTCTTAGAAATTTTCGAAAACTGTTATTAGATCAACATATAAATTTTTTTGAAATATTTGATAAAATTAGATCAGCACTAAAATAGGAAATTACATCTCAAAATCCCTAAGAATTCGAATTTTCAGTTATTTTCACAATAACAGCTGTTTACAGAAGGTTCGAGATCATCCTTAACGAGTTGAGACCAAGATTTCGACTCGAGACCTAAAGATTTCGACTCGAAATCATAAGGGTTTTCAGCCTTTTCATGACTCGAGACTAAGATTTCGACTCGAGACCATAAGATTGCGACTCGAAATCATAAAGGTCTACATCTTTACAACTCGAGACCATGATTCCGACTCGAGACCAGATGGTTGCGACTCGAAACCTCATTATGGAGTCGAGATCTCATAAAATTTAGTACTCGAGATTTCGACTGAGGTTGCGACTCGAGACCTTAATGACTCGAAACCTCATAATGTTTCAAGATGAGTCGAGACCTTACTCGAGATCTCACTCGAGACCTCATAACTGAGTCGAGATCTCATAACTGAGTCGAGATCTCATAACTGAGTCGATATCTCACTCGAAACCCCATTATTTTAAATTGTTAATGTGAACTAAAATTTGGTTTTGTAAATACTTAATTAATCAGATAATTTTGCAAAAACCAAAATAGCTTAACTTGAATGAGCTTCTGATGTATCATTTCTGGCCAAAGCTGATTTGATGCATCTATTTATTGTTCAAGTATTATAAAAGCTATGTTGAGTATGCATTACAAACATGAATGTCTTATTTCTGGCCAAAGCTGATTTAATTCATTTATGTCTAGTATACTTGACAAGTGCATAACTAAAGTAATTGTCTCATTTGTGTAACACCCCGAAAACGGGTTTGGTAATTAAACCCCGTTAATACTAAAAGACGGGTAAAGTACCGTTAGTGGTAAAATTTACCCGGTGGAATATTAGGATTTAAATAATTAATCCTAATAATAAACAAAAAAATGAATAAAAGCTTTAAAGAAATAAAATGGACAAAAGGCCCGAGTTAACGGGGCCTAAAATAAACTTAGTCATAAATATTTCCGAACCCGCTAAGTTAACTAGGAATATTAAACCTAGTTAATAAGTGAGAGTATTGTTGAAAATAATTAGGTTGTGACCTAATTAATAACTAACCAAACACGAGGGACCAAAGCCGGGTAACTTGAAACTAGAATTATAAACTTAAAAATAAAACACAACACACACACAAAAAGTGTGTGTGCGTGCGTGAAGTAGTCCAGGAGAAGGAGCAAGAAGCTCCAAACCCTAGCTCAAACAATCTCAACAAATTGAAGGGGCAAGTCAAGTCCAAATCAAAATCCGAGTATGAATTAGTGATCTCCATTGAAAAAGGAGTCACGAGGTATGTAAATTTCTTGAAAAATCTCTTTGGTTGAAATTCTGAGCAAACCTAGAGAATTCGAATCTGAGCTGGCATGTTTGTTGTTTGGATGAAATTAGGGATGAAACTATGTCTAGTAGTAAACCCTAGCCATGTATTTGTTGAATTGATGTTCATTGTTGTGAATTCATAATCATACACTCATGTGTCAAGTGGGTTTTGATTATGTAGAAAAGATGATAATATAGTTGTGTTAGAAATCATCATAAGTGATAGTAGATGCAAGATACTTGAACAATTTGCAAGTTTGAGTATTTGATCATACATGATAATGGTTGAATCTTGATGTTAATCTTGGTAAAAATGACTAATTATGAACTAGTTAGCAAATGTGTAGAATCATGCCCATTAGGTGTTTGTTAAAATGCCTAAATGAGAACTATAGTGTTGAAATTCGAGTGAAACGCGTAATTGGCTAACTTGACTAATTACACGAGATATGGGATAAAATGGTTTCTAATCATAAGATTGAATTGCCTTGATTGTGCATATTATATGAATAAAGGTAGTTGATTTTAGAAAGTCGAAAAAACCAATGATGAAGTGGAATAGAAGTTTCGACATAAAATCCGTAAGATGAAATAGTCATAATAATGATGACTAATCTAACCGTCTTACGAATTATGATGATAGTTTGACTCTTAACAAGCTAGATGGAGGCTTGGGAAAGAAGCGGGTCAAACGAATCATGTACGCGAAAAGAGCATAACCGGATGCAAGGTAAGTTAAAACTTACACCTTTTATTTGATATCTATTGGTTTTATAGATTTTGATTAATCAAAAGTCACATTTTGATTTATGATGTTTCGACCCGACGTGCGAGGTTCGAAACAAAAGACAATAATGATAAACCATGTTGAATGGTTAAAAAGAGCTAATAAGGTCATTTAGTCATGTAATGACTAATAAATAACGAGTTTTGAGTGATTTACCTTATAAGGTAAATCGATACAATTAATAAGGGTAAAACGGCAATGTAGTCACTCGTTGACGATAACCGTTAGTTTTGAAGGACACTTTATGGCGTAAGATATAAAGGGGTCAAAATAATCAAGAAATAAATTTGTAAGTAAATTGACCGTATGGTGTAAACTGGTACAAGTTATGTAGACGAGATGATAATAAATCCATCTCGCAAAAGTAAATGGTCATATAGACCAAACGGGTCAAAAGGTGAAAATATCACCCTTTGACAATATCGGCTAATGTTTTGTCGAGTTGCATGATTACAGGAATAAATATCGATTGAATGTTGTCATCGCTATTACTTAGCGGCTACTAAGGCAAGGTATCAAAACGGGTCAATATATTGATTCGAGCCAGGTATGTATAATTGGTCAAATCATCATTAGAGCTTGAAGTTCAATGAGGGCTAAACAAGTTAAAATGGACATTGAGTTATCTTTTAAGTAAACTGAATGATTTAAGTTATTGTCATTGTGTTTAAAAACATGATGGCTATTTAAACAAGATCCTAGTTTAAAAAGTGGAATTTTGGTCAATTACGACATAAAAAGTCCTTTGTTGTAAAGAAAGGGTTTAAGATGACCAAAACGCCCTCGTAAGCAAAATCGAGTAAATGAACCTTAAGAGTCGTTTAAAAACAAGTTATATGATCAAGCAAATACTTTGAATAAGTATAAAGAATGAAAAGGGTAAATCTTGGGTCAAATGACTCAATATGGGTCTTTGCCGTAAAATGATAGTCCAAGGGATAAAACTCGGAATATATGTATCTCCATATTAAATCCACCACAAATATAGTTGTGGTAGAAGACTACTTGGTAAGAAATGTTAAAATATAAAGTTAGATACAAATGAAAGCGATTTTAGGCTCGAAAGTGCTTAGATACCCTTAACGGGTCAAAATAAGCATACGAGCGAAAACGGGTTTAAATTGTGTAATAAACCTATGATTAGAACCTAATATGGTAGGTAACATTAATTTGAAGAAGTGTATGTGATATAGGAATCAAACAAATACGTTTGTTTGATAAAATGCATAAACGGGTCAAAATTTGGTAAAAGGGCGATAAGCCGAAGACTTAAAAGTCTGAAATTTTATTATGAAGGTTGTTGGATTTTAACTCCATAAGATGGAGAATTAAATTACGGACGCATAGGAAAAAGAATCGGGTAAAACGGATCAATAACGAAGAAGTTATGGCCGTTTCCGTGAAATCAGATCGTGCAGGGAATATGCAGCAACATTCTGCTGAAAAGGGGGCCTAGTGTCACGCGACGACCCTTGGCGTCACGCGACACCCCCAAACCCGGAAAAATGATATTTTTTGTCATATTTAACCCCTGTACTTGTTTGAACTTCATATTTAACCCCTGTACTTGTTTGAACTTCATATTTGACTATCAAAACTAACTTTTAAGTTGGTTTTGATCATAGGTGATTGCCGTGGGTGCCCGGATGAAGATCAAGCGACGAGCAAGAACCGAACACGATCACGAAATAAGCTTCCGCACTATGTATCGTTATTATGTTAAATGACGAATGTCGTTTCATTGTTTCTTTTAAGTGACGAACTTAATTATATTATGTTCTAAACTTTTAAATTGTAAAAAGGTTTTAGTAACCCCGTTTTTCCGATGGATATGTAATCTTAATTACATGATTGTTTTCGTAAATAATACGCTAAACCTTGATTTATAAGAACGGGTGTTACAATTTGTGGCCAAAGCTGATTTGTCACGATTACTTTGCACACATGCTTAAATGATTACACTTCTGGCCAAAGCTGATTTGTCTTCGTTTAAGTAGAACTTTAACTAAGTCTATTATTTTGATGTTAGTAATAGACATATCACAACCTCTTCACATAATGATCCTCACATTAATGATCCTTCATTAATCTTATGATCATTTTGTCTGCCATAATTTTGAAGTACCCATAACTTTACTAATTATAATTTTCTTCTATATATATCTCATCCACTCTAATTCTCAAACATAAAATGTTTTGCTTTATTTAAAGTTTCTATAAGAATTAGCTCTTAAATTAAATCTTCGATTATCTCTTAAGACATGATAATCCTACTGCTTTCTTCTGATAAAGATACTACAGAAGAAAATTAGAGCATGATGAATAGGATAAATCGAACATGATGTCTCTTATGATAATCAAGAACTCTCTAACATAATTGTTGTCACTAAAAGGTTATTCCAGATTAAGTTTTTCCTAAGACTAATCTATTATCTATGGAATAATCCCAAGAATTCATAAGATGCATGCCTTCATTTAAAATTATAAACTATAAAGTTAAGTGGTATATGTGAATACATAATAATGTATAATACCATGACCCATAAAGTTATGGGCTTACGCATGGAAATAAGTACATTTTTGCAGTACATTACATACTAAGATTTTCACTTGTACAATTTGATGCCTTATAAATCAACTATAACACTCAAAAGTACCAAAGTATAATGAGTGTGTTGATAAGCAACATATGTACAAAGAAATAAATGCTTGAAGCTGGAAAATAAGTTGTTACCCACCTTACAACCACTTAAACTTTAAAAGATGATTGTTCTAAGGTCCATATACAAATTACAAGTGCTAATTCCACCTCTAAGGTTCTTCAAGGGAAAATCTCACTGCATAATTATGCCATTAGACTAGACATAAGCAACGAGACTATCCATTATTCAAAAGAACAGTTGGATAAGTTAATTAGATAGTCACTTAATAATGATATTTAAGTCTGATAATTTTAATATTCCTATTAACACATGATTAGTTGACTCAAGTTTTAAACGTTTCCTTACCAGAAGTCAACAAATAACTAACATGAGAGTTGGTGACAAAATTAAATGTTAAGACTATAAGAACTATAATAAGCAGTCTTCTAACAACGCTTTTCGATACCTTATATATATTCTGAAGATTAGTCAGAATATAGTATCATAATTAAGCAATGTTATGAAGGTTGTGAGGTTTGCATGGACAACATAAAGTCACACTTACCTTAAACTCTCATCTTATTTGTTCTAAATATCTGGATTGAAACATTACTAAAGATAAAAACTAAATGATACCTTACACTTTCACAACTTTTGTCATCATGTAAATGAAAATTTGACAAAAGGAAAATGAGACTTATAAATTTCATCCATTATAACTGAAATTCATGAGAAATCATGACATGGTTAATGAGGATGATTTTCATCTAATTTCATTCTAAGTGATTTTAAATCATGACGTTAAAGCCCTAAAATATGCTTTGGCTTAAGGAATAAGTCCATCATAAGTCATTCATTGACATTCGTGGAACTTATTCCAAATGGAATATTCAGACATAATTCATTTATCATTTAAAAGATTATCAACTTGTATCTAAATTTTGTCGCATATGGCCCACGGTCTTAGAAGAAATCTATTCATATATATACTTAATAAAATTTCTATTAGATACGTCCCTGAGTTTTCTTATGACATCTGGACATTAAGGGAATCAAATAAAGTCTAACATATATATGATAGGTTCCCACATCACATACCTCATTGAAACTTCTCTTGTAGCATTGTGAGATATCACAGATCAGTGGGAACATTAAGTGTCTTAAGAATAACTTGCAATAGTTGCAAGAGGCGGGGGAGTGAAAACTTCATATTACTTCAATTTACACCTGTTGTACAAGACACTGCTCCATCTCGACACTGTTCTATCAAAACTTGTCTCCTTAAAATATAATACTACACTTACAAAAGTTTCATTGTTGCCTACTTGTGGGCACACTTAGATTTCTTATCTAAACTAACATAATCCTCAACAAGAGAAACTACAATGGCTAACGTCATTAATTTTTTTTTCTCTATTAGAATCTGTTGGTCATTAAATATTGACCCTAAGCATGCTAAGTTCCTAAAGATTTCTAAGGTCAGTGGGAGCAGTCAAAGTCCTTATTATGATTTGCAAGGAATACAAGAGGCGTGAGGAAGAGTGTCATTAAATTTCACTCGGAATTTAACTCCGATTACACCTCTTGTACACCATACTGCATTAACTCTTACAAACTTAGAATGAAAATGATAGCAACCTAACCAAGAGCTAATCCATAAAACTGAAACTTTTAAAACCCAATAATCAACTCAGGAGGTCATCTAGGTTTAAAAACCTACTAACTTTGATGATTACATAACCTCTCTAACTGAAGTTGAAATAGATTTTGGAAAAGTTCACTGATCCAAACTCTTCTAATTAAGCCATTAGAGTCAATCAATCTTCTAAATGGAATAAAACTGTTTTCTAGTAAAACTGATTTTATGCGTTCGTGCAACGTTTGGGATTTGATTGAATTACCTAAGAGTGTTCATAACTAAACCAAATCCTGATATAAGCGTTAAGACACGAAGAGGCATGATTGATTGTCAAAGGTTATACTTAGGAAGAGAAAAATTATCAAAGATTTCTTTGAGGATGATCACTGTTCTAGTAGCTTATAATAGTTTAAAGCTACATTAGATGAACATTAAAACAATTTTCCCTAACAAATGGCTGGCATATTTACATGTTCATAAAACGACCTGAAAGTTCCAAACTGAAGGTTAAAGAGCAGTTTGTCTATAAGCCAATAAAATCCATGTATGGGTTAATGCAAACATCATAATGTGATGAAATATAATAGATTAGTCTTAGGAAAAACTTAATCTGGAATAACCTTTTAGTGACAACAATTATGTTAGAGAGTTCTTGATTATCATAAGAGACATCATGTTCGATTTATCCTATTCATCATGCTCTAATTTTCTTCTGTAGTATCTTTATCAGAAGAAAGCAGTAGGATTATCATGTCTTAAGAGATAATCGAAGATTTAATTTAAGAGCTAATTCTTATAGAAACTTTAAATAAAGCAAAACATTTTATGTTTAAGAATTAGAGTGGATGAGATATATATAGAAGAAAATTATAATTAGTAAAGTTATGGGTACTTCAAAATTAAGGCAGACAAGTCGAGATCTCACTCGAAACCCCATTATTTTAAGTTGTTAACGTGAACTAAAATTTGGTTTTGTAAATACTTAATTAATCAGATAATTTTGCAAAAACCAAAATAGCTTAACTTGAATGAGCTTCTGATGTATCATTTCTGGCCAAAGCTGATTTGATGCATCTGTTTATTGTTCAAGTATTATAAAAGTATGTTGAGTATGCATTACAAACATGAATGTCTTATTTCTGGCTAAAGCTGATTTAATTCATTTATGTCTAGTATACTTGACAAGTGCATAACTAAAGTAATTGTCTCATTTGTGGCCAAAGCTGATTTGTCACGATTACTTTGCACACATGCTTAAATGATTACACTTCTGGCCAAAGCTGATTTGTCTTCGTTTAAGTAGAACTTTAACTAAGTCTATTATTTTGATGTTAGTAATAGACATATCACAACCTCTTCACATAATGATCCTCACATTAATGATCCTTCATTAATCTTATGAATAGGTGGACCCTCCAACACAACACCTGTGGAGGGTAAGACGTAGACAACCTTACCTCTACCCCGTAAAAATAGAGAGGCTGCTTCCAGTAAGACCCCCGACTCGATAGTAGTTTTGCATCAAGCCTTGGACATAAGGCACATAACACTCAGCAATCGGGACAAAGACCAATTAGTGCATGTACCCTTTTGTCTTTCAGCTATCAACGCCACCACATGATGCATGATTAACCGTCCTCAGCTTTTAACGTTATTTTCACGAAATTAGTAAAATAACGTTAAAATTAGTGCACTTTCACTTTTGCCCCCCGATGGCTCACACATATATACATTATATGCGCATACCGCAAGCGGGGCGTTTACTTAATTTACTCAACTAATTGATAGCAAATGCTGGAAATCATAGGTAAGCAAAACACAAATGGCACTCACACATTGGGACATTTTATTCAAGAACATATTTATAAGGGAAATACAGATTCACGCTTGTTTATCTACTAATTAAAACTTAAATGCATAGTAAACATAAAGAAGTAAAGTAGAATATACCGCTCCTAGTTGGAAACTAACCTCCAAATTAAACCATTTATTAAAATTAAGTACAACTGCCTCTTCCATTAGAAGAACTAGCCAACTATTTTCATGAAGTTTGCTAATCGGTCCTCTTCGACAACATTTATCTTCAAATCACATAGATCACTTTCATAATAACTCCATAGATAGGACGTCTCTTCATCACATATCACATCTTCTAACAAAGTCAAATTGGTCACAGAATCCGGTAACTCTTCTAATCCATGACAACCACTCATCTTGAGCACTCTCAGCCCGCTTAGCTCGCCAATCTGATCAGGCAGTGAGTTTATACTCAAACAATCAGATATATCAAGAAAGACCAAACTATGAAGCTTCCCAATCGACTTGGGCAATTTGGATAATCTAGTACAAGAATGGAGTCTTAGTGTTTCCAAATTTGACAGACTCCCGAACCCTTCAGGAAGAGCATCGAGCTCATGACAATTAGTTATGCTAAGTTTCGTAAGACGATCAAGACTACATAGTTCTGGTGGTACTTCTTTCAAATCATAACAGCTTTCAATCTCAAGCTCAATGAGATTAGGTAGCATAGGAGGCTCAACTGTACAACTCTCTAATGCACTACCAATCTCACACATTATCATAGAAAGCTTCTCCAAGTTGTTCAGTTTAAAGATGGACTGAATTGAGGGAAAAAGTGAGACATGTTCGAGTCTCAATCTTCTCAAGTTGGGAAGAGAACTAATCAACGGAAGCTCGTGTAACTCAGTAGGATAAATCCCGTAGCTTGTGATGTTTAAAACCCTTAATTCATTGAAATCTTTAATGAAGTGGGGCAACGCGTATATTTTACTTCTGATGTTCAATACCAAAGCTTGAACTTTTGGTGCTTTTAGATCATACCAAACTGAAGAAAATGTCTCATCTGCAGACAGAAAGTTCAAGTACAGTTACATAACGAGTTACTACAACGATCCTAGCAAATGGTTGTATATAATTATCTGGATTAAAAAAAAATGAAACCTGTTGAAATAGACATGAGAAAGGTATCAATTGGTTGTTGTGTCTGGTCAATCCACCATTCAGGTATGTCATTCCCATGAATTTCTATCAACAATCTTTTTCGTTGAGCTATTGGCTCTTGGCTACTTAGATGAATGGCTAATTCTCTTAGCAAGTCATGTTGCGTGACATGATGCTCGTTACAGTAACCTTCTAGTTCACTAGCATCTTTCCTGAAAAACTCAAGACAGAAAATTAGTAATTATATTAGTTTAATTTTTTTATTATTTTATTATTATAATTAAATAATAGCATATTTTTGTTTTTCTCTTGTAACTTCTAAATTACGACGTTTTATAAAATTCCAAGTATGCCGTTGCGACCTACCTACGTTTATCTACAGTCTTGGTATGAAAAAAAAATAACCGAGTTGTAAGTAGTAGTGCACAAGTAATTTAAGTACATACATACATGTTATCAAAGTTATCTCAAATTTATTTATTTATTATTTATAAAGTTGACGTCATTGACCCTTTTCGTTATTCTAATAATAAAATGTAGCGTTGCGACGTTTCGATACAAGTATTGTTCAAAAAATAACGGGTCAAATATAATTGATTCTTTGTTCTTATACCGTGACGAACCGATACCGTTTGAACAACTTCAGTAGTGGTACCATATGGTTTCCGATATAAATTCGTTGGAAACAGAGGTGTGTTCGCAACAGAGTTTCCTTTATATCATAAGCTATTGCGAGTGTCCGTGACAGGCCGAACTGATACCGTTCCAACAAAATCGGTACCACGTCGATTCTGACCGAGCAACATCGGTAATGGTATCGCCACTACCAAAAGCGTTACTAATATTCATTTTTATGGTTTTAGATCGATGTAAAAAAACGTGTTGATATCATTTTGAGCATGTCAAGACTTTATTTTTTTGGGTTTTATCTTTTGGTTGTGTACTTATCGTTAATATTTTAGCTTAATGAACCAAACCGATACCAAGTAAATTTCCACCACAACACGCGGAGGAAATTCCACTAGTTAGTTATAATCGGAGAAAGAACAAATAAAAAAATACAATGCAACTTTTACCTTGCGAGAACAAGACACAAAAGATTTCTTGAAGAAAGCTCTAGCAGGTATTCAATAGTATACATTCCTTCTTTGTCTAGGCTGTATAACACGACCCACATATCCATTAGAGCAGACGCGGAAATCTTTTCATCTTCCGGAAATGAACCCAAATCAAGAAAACAATCATGGGCTATTGGCAAATCTTCAAGTGCATCAACACTGGCCCGAAGACTTAGCAATAACAAACTATTTAAATCAAAAATAGATTGACCTTCGGACAACTTTTGTAAAGTTGTTTTCCATTTGAGCACACTTTGATCTCGTAATGATGCACCAACCACCGTGAGGGCCAATGGAAATCCCTTGCAGCACTTAACCATCTATAAAGAAAACCACAACCAAAGTTCATTAGTGATATGTAACTATAACATCCTAATTTTCAGTGATATAAAGTTGGAACTTTTAATTATTACAATTGATATGCCGCCATATGATATGCTAGTATCCATTTGTTTTGTTATTTGGTTTGGCCTGATTTGATAGACTTGCACATCTCTAAAGACATGGTCGAGGATACGAGTTCGTGGAGAGGTAGGTTTAAGTTTAAGTTAGTGAGGTCACAACCGGGTTAGGGGTCTTTTTTCATAAACTAATGTTATCTGTTGTTTTCAGAATAGTTATACGCCTATGCATGTTTTCATGTGCCTCTTTATGTCTGGATATGGATTTAGAGTTAAGGGTCTCACTTAAAGCAGCCTCTTTATCCCGTGGGAAAAAGGTAAGGCGTGCCTACATCCCACCATCCCTAGACCCACCAATAGCTTGGCTATGGGTGGGATTGTACTGGGTACGGTTGTTGTTGTTGAATTTGGCTTGAACGTCAAAAAACTAAGATTCTTAGGGTAAAAATTGTTAAACACGGAACATTTTAGTATTTAGGTACGTTTGTTCAAAGTGACAACGACATACACAGTAGAGTAGCCCACCACATTCAGGCAAGTTGGTGCAAGTGGAGAGGAACAACGGGAGTATTGTGTGGCAAAGTTGACTTTTAGGAAATCAACAAAGAGGGAACAAGGATCAAGAAGTGGGAACTTCTGCAAATCGAGGTGAGCTCATGATACATTTTAGACTCAAAGATTCGTTGATTAACCATGATCATTGACGGACCTGGTATATAGGGTGCGGGGTCAACCAACCTCACATTTTCTTCTTTTTATATGATAGTGCTTTGCTTTTTTCAACTGACCCCGACGTTTTTGCACTTATTTAAAACGATAAATCTATACATGTTGCATCTAAAAAACAAAGTGAAGAAAAAAAGGGTATCGAATTGCATTAAGTACATAATTATTCTTTCTATATGGTTGTTGAACTAGGAATTGCTTTTTTCGTGATCTCGATTAGCTCTAAAACCGCCCTGTAGCTCTTAGATTACTGGTTATAACAGCAAGTTATCATTATTTAAGCGACCAGCCCTACCAAACTGAAAATCCAGACGTCTAGTTAAGAGACATTCGAGCACTACAAAAACCTCCCCCGGTAAAAAACTCATGGGTATGCCATTGTCCATGGTTAATTATTGTGCCTCGGTTCTAGATCATGTTGCCTCGGTGTGCTTCTCGCTTTTTAAAAACCAAGATATTCATTTGAGACTTAGATTCCTTAACGAGTTACGATTCACAGGGGTTTGAAGTCAAAGAACCTCAGAATTTGTTTGAAAGGTTTATGTGTGAATAACCTTTACAAACACAAGAGATTTTGATGCACAAATGTGCTAATCTATTGTGGATTAAATTGGGTTGAAATTACAAGTTTAAGACACTAGAAATATAGAACTTCTACTTTCATGGGGGCATAACAATACGCCAAATGGCGTATCAATATGCCACCTCTACGGTGCGTCAGGTGTGTTGGTGGTTCCTATAAAGACGACCTACCTAACATACAGCCCAATACACTTAAATCAGCTTTGTGGGTAGTCTATGAGGACACCCAGGATAAGCCAAGCCTAACATCCATTTTCCTGATTTTTTTTATAAAATATAGTTGCAGAGAGGTAGTTTAAACAACATAGTATGTTATCGCTTAGCTTTATGTTAATTCCTTTCAAGTTAAATGTTTTCATGTAGAAGGATACATTTGGAATACGTCTCGGGATCAAAGATACGCATACTTAGAGGATAATTCTTTTTGTCACTGCGGGTTATTCCGCTTTTATCATTATGATGTACCAATCTATTAACCCCACTCTTACATATGTTTTGATGAAAATTGTGAAGGTATAATCTTTGTTAAACACTACTGCCAATCGTGGTATTCAATGAATAAAGTTATGACCATTTTGTAAATGTTTTATATTGGCATTTTAAGGAGTGGATGTTATAATCAATGTTGTAAGAATCGCTAGGTGCTAGTCGGCCAGTGGGGTATGGACTAGTGATTAATCGGGATTAATAGGGATTAATCGGATTGATATTTTTATATGTAATCTTCAGTTTTATATATACGTACACATTTTCATCGGCTCATTTTTTTAAGTAGACAATATTAATCACCAAAATTTACAAGGTTTGATCGGAATATGGCCGAAATTTGGCCGGAATTGTTATGAACCGCCGATTTTTGGCCGATTAGGACTGCCTAGGGCCGGCGTAGTAGACCATTTAGCAATTAATTGGCCGATGAGAGGAAAATTACTCGGTGAACCTCTGACTAGCAATTAATTGGCGACTAATTGGATGCTAGTCGTGAATTTTACAACCATGATTACAATAATCATGTGAAATACAGATGTATTCCATAAAATGTTTCGAAAGTTGAAACGTTACCTTGCTCACAAGATCATCTGGCACATTAATCCGATTCCCCTCACAGGGAAATGCTGAATGGCAAAGAAGGGTTCTTGCATCTTCATCATTTAACAAGCTCAATTCGTATGTGGAGCCAATGCTTGAAAACCGGAACCTGGAAGTGACCAAGATAGTGTATCCTGGTATCGGGAATTTAAGATCTTGAATAAGCGATTCAGATTCGGACCACACGTCATCCAGGACCAGCAATGTCCTCTGTGGCCCAATTTGCCTGATCATGTTCTCTAGTTCGTTCTTTGCCTCCTCGTCAGTCTGGAACTCACAATCGTTTAAATGAAGATGATGTGTAAATAGTTTCTGGACAACGGTTTTGAGGGAAGTAGTTCTAGAAACAGTAACATAAAAGATATTGTCCCGAAATATACCTAAACAAATACAAGCACACAACTGTCAAAATGAAATGTATTTAACCGTCTGTATATACTGTCGACTTCTTTAACTAACACATATTCATTAGATTAAAGTTTATACCTTTAATCTCATCATCATGACAAAGCATTCTCGCCAATGTAGTCTTCCCGCAGCCTCCCGGAGCCGAAACTATAACCACCTGATTGTCATCTTTAAGCAGCACGCGTTTCACTTCCTTAACATGAAAATCCAATCCCACAATAACATCCGGGAGCCCGGGCACATCACAAGAACTTGAAAACCCACCCGCCCGTTTAGCAACGGACAAAACCACTTGATCCACTTCACCTGCCAAAGCAAGACCCTTGAACCTAGCACTCAAATTATCCTGCAGCTCAATCTGAAAGAACCTCAACAGCTCATGATCCAAACGAATCAACTTATTCGCGTGAACAAACTTCTTGTACACATTCCAACACTTGATCCTCGAGCACTTGAGGACCGTTTCTTTACCATTTTCCAAATAATATATGAACATTTTGGTCTCCTTTTCGGGCCGGTCCAACACTCGAGTCAATCTCCCACATCCACACATTACTGGCTCAATGTTCCATAAAGTTTTATCGATTCGCTTGAGTAGAGTTCTAAATTTGGCAGTCTTTTTTATTTGTGAAGCTACTGCTTTCTGTAACCCCACAAATACTGATTGTAAAGGTACCGAGTATGTGTTTTTTGTAACCATCTTTAAATTCTGCAGCTGAATTACCAAAACAAATTAAAACCCTGACGATTAAATCTCGATCTATAAATAAAATTCGGATTCAATAAGATGACAACGTTTAGCATATGTGTCTGAAATCCCGATTCATGGATAAACAAGAAATAATCATACGAAAAACAAAATGATTTACAAAAATGAGAATACCTCGAGACTTTGAATTGCTGTAATTGATAATCTATTTGTCCGTCAAACTTATACTAATGAAATCCGTTAGCGTGTTCATTTATGTAGAGTTTAGCGGTGGGTAAAGTTAACGGGAAGGTAACCGGAAGGTGAGTGTGACGTAGCCGGAAATTGGGTGTATATCAGGCAATTTGGAGGATATAAACGCGTCTTGTTGTTTGTTATATTTAAGTTTTTTTTTACTAATTACACACCGATGTTTTAGGGCTTTCGATCAGAACGAAAATACGAGTTGATTGATGTAAAATTTACCTCGAAATAGTGCCCTAAACGACAAAAACGGTGTTTTAATTCGGGTGTTTAAACTTTCAATTAACAAAAATCAATTCGTTTGTAGCACCGTTTCGAGATAAGTTTTACATAAATTGACTCGTATCCTTATTCCGATCAAAATCCCTAAAACACCGGCTTGTAATTCGGAAAAAAAACTTAACTCCGTTAAGCTATTTTTAACGATGATCGGCCAAAAGTGGACCAGTTCGGATTATTATTGGCAAATAACTGAGTTGGGATTATTAGCGGGCAAACAGAGAAAGTTGGGATTATTTAAATCCAATTTGCCTATATTTAATTATAGGAGTATGATCAAATACAAACCACATTTTGTATACAAACTGTAAGAAACATTTAAAAAGTGACATGTGGCATACAATCAATTATAGAGAAATTGTAAAATGATATCCTAAATAATATCAATTATCATGAATTCTTTATAATTATACTACAAGCAATTAATTCTTTATTTGGATCTTCCTTTTGTTTTCAATGTGCTGATAAAGAAAAGTGCTAATATCATTTCACATATGTGCTAAAATCAATTATCTTGATTAATTTTCATGTGCTAATATAATTCAAAAGTGTTACTTTTATGTATGCATTGTTTTAGTATGTGCTAATTTAACTTTTTTTAAGTGCTAGGATCTATTCTTACTGTTTGTAGGATAAATATGGTTTGTACCGGAATCAACCCCTTTAATTATAACCAAACAAACAACATAGCTAGAGCAAGTCGATTTGTGGTTTCGGATAAAGATGGCAAAAATACCTGAGTCCGATAGGTATGCCCGAAACCCGACACAAATGGAAGTGGTGTAATCGATACTCGACGGGTATTGGGTCGGGTATGTGATTAGCTTTAAAAAAATTTACGGGTATGGGTCGGGTACGGGATTAGGTGATATCCGACCTAATTACCGAAATCACATACCCGTTTATCCGAACTATATATCCGATCTTATACCCGAATTTTTTAGTTTATATTTTTACTTTTCATTAACCCTTATCTATTATTGATTTATTTTATATGTTCATAATGTGAAAAAGTAAATTTTCTTTTAAAATATTTTGTATGTTGTGAAGTATATACATATAAGTTATAAGTATTGTAAAGTTATTATTGATTTATGATAAAACTTATATGTATGTTGCGAAACCGATCCATAACTTACGGTTAACCGAAACATGCTTAACCGGCCATAGGTTATGGTTATGGTTAATCAATTCTCCATTACCGAAGTTCGGTTATGGTTAAGCCTCCATAACCGAACCAAATCGACTTTGCACACCCCAAGACTATATATACTATTTTCGGACTAAAAACAATTGGGCGAGTAGATACAAGTATCTGACCATATAATCAAATATTTCATAGCCGTGAATATCATAAAGATGCTTATAATAGTGGTCAGCATGGTTTGGCTTGATTTTAGGCTAAAAGGGATGTAATACAACAACTAAGGTGTTTCATATGGAGGGAGGGCAGATGCGTCTCTAAAAATTCACGTACCCTGTTCGAGATTAAAAAAATGTGTCATTCCGTTATATTTTGTTATTATTTAAAAAAATCAAATTAGCATTGGGCTCAATAAACCTAATTTCAAGTGAGCTAAATTATAAACCATAAAAAATGATTTGTAAACGAGCCTATATTGGAAGTGGTATGTGTTTCCTGTTTAAAAAAATAACATATACGTATCGGATTTTTTTTTTAAATCACATGCCCTTCGAAATCGCGAGCCTTGTGCGGAGGTCCTCCCCGCACACCATCAAAGCCTCCCGTGAGGGAGGGGATCGGAGAGGATTTCGTGGGTGGCATGGGAAAAGATAACCAAACAGAAGGAAATGAGCGGATTGGGTATTGGAAGTATTAGAGCGCTACGAACTTAGGCTCTAAGATCAAGGGGTGTTGTATACCGTCCCTGTTCAACTCAGCAAGTTTGGCGTCTTTTAGCGCCTCTCCCCCATTTCCCGGCCGCCAAAGGGGGTGTTATGGCATGCTTTCGCTTCGCCAGTGGATTAGTGGGTGTAAAAGAGGAGAGAGAGAGTAACAACCAATCAAAATTCTTTTTTATTTTTATTTTTTTTAACTATATAAGTGGGGGCTTTAAAGGGTTTTATCGCACACCGTGCAAGTTAATAATAACGCCCCTAGGGGCGGATCTACCCTTCAAGAAGGGATAACCTCCATTACCCATTGACGCTCCGATGGTAGTGTAAAGTTTGGAAAAAATTAACGTTTTTTTCGATTTTGTTACTCATTTTCTTTGAAACGTTGCCCCTATAATAGTTTTCTAGATTCGTCACTGAACGCCCCTCGATTACGTGTCGCCTACGTGACGCCCCTATAATAAAAACTCTAGGGGCTTTATACCACACCACCCAACCTAGGGGCTGTTTGTTTGCCACTGAATGGGTCCATTAAGAGGAAACCTCCGAACCGCTCAAAGGCATACGTGTTTGGTTCGTTAAAAGGCCCACATCTGAATGGTTCAATTCAGATCTGATTCATTCAGATATCAATAGTCGCTGAATGAAACTTTTCTCAAACATACCCTTTACCCTAAAAAACATATCTGTGTTCACACATCCACGCCTCCACGCCTCCATCTCCATCTCCACCTCATGTTGGTGCCTGAGTGGAAAAAACCATCTTAAGATCTTGTAGAGATCTCAAATTCAAATTTTAGCTACACTACTAACGTTTTATTTTTTAATTTATTTCCCCTTAACCACAATTTTGGGCCCAATTTTTTTTGTCGCTCGAGGCCTAATTTTTTTTAAAGTTCTCGAGGATGGCTTTGTATATAATAGATATATATAAATATTTATCATGTTAATGGGTGTAAAACTCCTTTGGTTAACATGTTAACTTAGGAAAAAGAATATATATATATATATATATATATATATAAGAAATTAATGCTATTTATTATCAATGTATAATGTATAATTTAGTTAAGAATTTAATGAAATAGTATTATTATTATTATTATTATTATTATTTATTTATTTTACATATTTAATATTAAAATAATTAAAAATGGTGGGTGAGGTAGAGTTAACAAAGTTAAACTATTTCCTTAGGATAAGATGGAGTAAAAAGGGAAAAAATGAATGACTTGACGCTTATATGAAGTTAAGAAGGGTTAACGTATACCTCATGGCCTAATAACAATCGTTAATTAGTGTGACCATTATTGATATTAATATTTTTGTATGAACTTTGGCCTTAATTTAAGCTCGTTTCTCTCCTATCCAATAACCACCACTTTAAAAAAATATTAAAAATAAATGTAGGGAAACAGTGTCTTCCCAAATATATAGATGAACGGTAATATTTTCTCATTTATCCACTTACAACCACTTCATAAAATATACAGAACTCACTCACAAATATATGCAGAAGCTTACGTGAATAATCTTATGTGACGAAAACAAAATAAATAAAGGCCTTACCTCTTTTTATCAACTTATGCAAATGTGGAACACTATTAGAAGTTTCGATCTGCTTGCTAATTGACCAAATATGCTAACTCTCTCTCTCTCTCTCGAGTTTTAAGTTTTGGGTGTGATGTGGGTTGCACACCAATTGCTTAATATATATAGGTCATGCGATAGGAACTTCCAAGACATTTCAAGAGACATCAATTTTAAGTTTTTGAATACTTGCTCGCATTTATACGTTTAAATATTCATGACTTTTTCATGTTTAGATAATAATCCATCCATCAAGATTCTTCCATCTATTTATCGTAACGTGTAAAGTTCTATAACAAGTACCTATTTATCATTCTTGATGATAAAATAAAGATAATAGGGTAGGGTCCGTGCGAGAACCATGATAACCAGTATGAACACAACCAAAAAAGCTTGAAAACATCCATTTTTTTTTAAACTTCCATTAAAAATCGCAACATTTTATTTATAATTTTTTTTGAAATTTTTTTAATCCGAAAAACAATTATTGATGCACATATGCATACGTCATATTTCTTGATAACACCTATACAATCACTACCATCCATAATATATTACCAATATTATACAATTCCTCTTCCGTCTGCACTACAATTTATAAAATTAAAACCCTTATAAATATATTTATAAAATCACTAAGGTCATTCATATTGATGCACATGTGCATAATTTATACACTAATGAGAGAATTAATGTTAATGCACATAGGTATTAGATTTGTATGTTTAGTTATCTTATGGGTTGTCTATTATTGTAGATCAATAAATAAAAAAAAAGTGAAGAAGGTAACCTTTGTTCTGAAATTGATGAATAAAGGGTACAAAAAATGGCAGACTCTATGGAGGATTATGATGTAATGATGTTATGGAGGATGATGACGTAATGATTAATCAAAAAGTTAAAAATAGTTGTTTGTTATTTAATGATGCAGTTGGGAAGATATGCACATGTGCATCACTTTATAAATGATGTTGTCATTTGTACGCGCATATACATATTTTGGTTAATTTGATCTGGTCGCTGACAGTTTGGTTATATTTGTCTGTTGATGATATAATATATTGTTTGTTATGGTATGAAGGTTAGTGATACACATGTGCATAATTTGAAATATTATACATATTGGCAATGTGTTATGGATGGTAATGTAGACGGAAGTGAAATTGTATAATATTGGTAATGTATTATGGATAGTAACATGGATGGAAGGGAGTAATATATTATGGATGATAATGTAGATGGAAGGGAAATTGTATAGGTGTTGTCAAGAAATATGATATATGCATATGTGCATCGGTGATTGTTATTCAAGAAATATGAAATATGCACATGTGCATAAAATAATTATTATTCGGATTAAAAAATTTTCAAAAAAAAGTTTTATAAATAAAATGTTGCGATTTTTAAAGGAAAATTTAAAAAAAAATATATGTGTTTTTTAAGATTTTTTTAAGTAGTTTTGGTTGTGTTCACACTGTTTCTTGTAGTTCTCGCAATAAAGAGTGGTTCCTAATGGATCTTTGTCCAAACATAATAATTTTTTTAAGGGGAGGGTTATCTTGAGAACGCAAAATATTGCGAGAACCATGAGAACGAATGAAAAAACCAATCACAACTAATTTTTTTTAATACAAACCTCAATGTAATTAAGATACAACATCAAAAAAAGAAGTTACAACATCAAATAATTCATTTCTCCTTTCAAAATCACTCTTTTTAGATTTTTTACACATGTGTAAATATAATAGATTTACACATGTGTAAATGGAAAACTTACACATGTGTAAATTTTCTTTATTTACGAATTCACGTAAATTTAAACGTGTAAATTAAATTTCTAACATTGTATTCGAATAATAATGATAAGTGTAGAAAAGATTTTTGAATTTGAATTGTTTTTTACCAAGTTCTCGTGGTTTTTTTCATTTGTTCTCACGATTCTCACAATATTTAACGTTCTCATTTAAACATTCCCATACATATATAAATATAGGAAGGTTCATTTGAGAATGTAACGCCCCAAAATCTAAATGTTAATAATTGTCGTGTGTTCCGATATGACACGTCATGAAATAAATAACTAGGCTATTTAACCTAGTTATGAGTATGGTCAAAAGAATTAAAAGAAGAAGGTAATGTCAGTATGTTTTAAAGACAAAACCCGAGGGGCTAAAGTGGAACTAACGAAAGTAGGGTTATTAAAAAGAAAAAGAACACACACACAAACACACACTTCGTGTGTGTTCTGGATAGATCGATCAGGGGCTCTCAAGAGCCCCAAAACCCTAGTTCTTCAAAAGCTTCAATTTGAAGGATGAATCAAGGCCCAAATCCATAACCGAGTATGGATTAATGATCACCAACACGAGAGGATCATAAGGTATGTTTTAAATCTAAGATTGGTGATCATGAGTGAAGTGGGTTATGTTCTAATCCGTGAGATAATATGAAATTAATCATGTACAAGGGTTAGAATCCTCGTGTAGAACATGGGTTATGAAAGGTTTGCGTTAATTTGATATTTAGAGGTGACACCCGTTAGTTAGGGTGAAGATGATGACTAGAATCACCTCTTATGTTCAAGTCTTGTTGAATGATTGATGTATTATGTGGGTATGATGAATTATTGTTAGATGAAAGTATAGGAATATGATGATGTTATGTTTAATGTTCATTTGAAATGATACATGATGATTAGTAGTTGGTTTTGATGGGTTATGTATGAGTTTAGAAGAATTGTGCATGAAATAGTTGTACGTTATGCTTAAAAGGTAGTACTCACATCAAGTGTATGATAAAATGAATACAGTGTCGTCCGTATGGTCGATTACAATGTTACGGGTATGTGTAGATAAGTTGATGGTTACATATGGTTAATAGTTGACTTTTGAAAGTCAACAAGATTAGGAAACATGATTGGACTCGTTGTCGTAAAGGTAGGATGATAGGAAGTCGTTTGGTACATGTTATGTTAATATGTATTATTTGTAATTACATGATGAATTATGTGTGATGAAAAGAGTATGAAGTCGATTATATGTTTTAATGCTTGTTAGAAATGACTAAGGAAAGTTAAGTGTGAATTATGCGAATGATATGATGGTTACATGTACAAATGAGTATGCTAATAAGGGCGTGGTTTCGATGAAATGAAAGTATAGGAAACACGTCGAGACGGACTCAAGCTTGAGGTGTTAACGGGTCAAGAAGAGGCGAGGAATCGGATACGAGCATGGACGCATAAGGTAAGTGATTTCTGTAATCACTTCTTAGTACCAGTAAGTAATAATGTGTTGTAATGAATTAAACATGATGTTTGAGGTCAAATATGTGTTAAAGTCTTTCGTCGTAAAAGATGGGTTTAAGGTTGACCAAAATGCCCTTGATGGGTATTTTGGGGTAAACGAGCTTAAAAGTAGTTTTGAAGCAAGATATTCGATTAGTGTAATGTTTTGGACAAGTATGGAAGTGGAGATTACGGTTTGGTTAGTCGTAGATCAATTAATGCACGAATACCCTTAACGGGTCAAAAATAAGTATATAAACGATAAGGTGTTAAGAGGATGCAAGACATCCAAGAATTTGGTAATTTATGATAGACGTCACTTACATTATTATGTTTATAAGAGGTTTTGGTAAAACGAACAAGTTATGTTGACGTATGCATAAACGAGTCGAAAAGTGGTAAAAGGGTAATAAGCCGAAGAGTTAAAAGTCGGAAATTATATTAAGTCGGATGTTGGATTTTAGTTCCATTAGATGGAGAATTAAATTACGGACGCGTAGGAAAAAGAATCGGGTAAAACGGATCAAAAACGAGTGAGTTATGCTCGTTTCCGTGAAACGGGATCGCGCTGAAAATATGCAGCACAGCAGCAGCAGCAACCTTCTGCTGTTTTGAGGGGGTCGCGTAGCGCGACGGCCCGTCGCGTCGCGCGACGGGTCCAGTTTCTCCGGAAATTGTTTTCGTGCTCCGTTTTGGCTCGGGAACTCGTTTAAACGCGTTTTAAGTTGCGTACGACTAATTTAACTCATGTTTTGTGGCCATTAGGGTAAGCGTATGTGTGGATAGGTATGTATGGATGTTGTATATCTCTATACACGTATGTAGAAGTGTATGTAAGCGGGTATGCGCGAATGTATGTAAGATTATAGTATGTAAGTGAGTACATAAGGATATATATATGAAGACGTGTATGAGTAGGCCAGTATGAGTCGGGTATATTGCAATGGTTGATGGAAAATATAAATGTAGGCATGTATGTAGGTGTGTACGTATGTATGATGTGTGAGTATAAGTGAATGTATGTAAAGGTGTATGTAGATAGTATGTATATGTAGTCAAGTGAGTATGTACGAAGTTATGCACGGATGTAAGTTGTGAGAAGGTATGGAATAAGTATGTACGTATGTATGTAAGTATGTATGTCTGTTTGTATGTAAGTATGTATGTAGGTTTGTATGTATGTATGTATGTATGTATGTATGTATGTATGTATGTATGTATGTATGTATGTATGTATGTATGTATGTATGTATGTATGTATGTATGTATGTATGTATGTATGTATGTATGTATGTATGTATGTATGTATGTATGTATGTATGTATGTATGTATGTATGTATGTAGGCATGCAAGTATGTATGTATGTAAGTATGAATGGATGTATTTAGGTATGCACGTACGTATGTACGTAGGTACATAGGTATGTATGTTGCTATGTGTGATCGTAAGTTTATGTATAGGTTGTATGAAAGTATGTACGCATGCATTCAATGATATTGAGTACTAACGATAATAATATCGTGCCTGGTGGTGAAGTGTAACGCAGGATACCAAGGAAGTCTCACTACGGATCGTATGATCAGAGAGAAAGCCGAGATGTAAAGAGTTAATGAAATGAAAAGTAAACGTGTACAAATCTTGTATGCTTATGATATGTACTAACGTTATGAATTTTATGTGGTGAGCGCAGGTAATACAAGCCATGAGGATTACCAAGGAGTAGAGATCGAAGATCGAGTCACAAGACGGATTGTACGGGAATGTTTGAAATATGTAACTTAGTGTCGATAAGTTATGTTCTTATATTATAAAATGAAATTTTTAGAATGTCAAGATGTATGTCATGAAAGAAATTTTCAGACTCGAAATTCCGCTGCGTTGTTTTAAGGTTAAATGTGTTAGGGTGTAACAGAGAAGAAATTTAATGTGAGAAGAAAAAAAAGAAATGACATAATTGTAAAACTTTAAATAGTTTATAACTCCTCCCATTAATTATGTTATCTCTAATTAACAAAGCAAACAACATTTTATCCTACACATTTCAAAGTTTATCCTACATGTATCTTACCCTTACCGAAATTTACCCTACGCATATCTAAATTTATCATACACATTTAAGAATTTATCCTACACGTATACTAAAATTTATCCTACACATGTCGAAAATTGTCATTTACCCTAAATTATTTTATCTTGAAAGAGTATATATAAAAGTGAGTTACAAGTTTAATTAGTTACTAATTAATTACAATTAGAAATTTACATATATGCCCTTATTAATAACATTAAATGCACATATTAAATGAAGTAAATGAAGCATTCTATTGGTTTAAAACTTATTCTTTTTATTCTTACAAATTTTTTCTTCTCATTTGAACCTTCCACTATATAATATATATATATAAGGTTAGGTTCATTTGTGAACACCCCCTTGATTGTGAGCACTAGTGAACTAATCCTAACAATTGATTATCAATACATAAGTGTAAACACAAGTGTAAATCAATGGTCAGGATTTGTTTACTCAGTTCACAAATACACCAGTGTTCATTCTAGAACCTCACTCTATATATATATATATATAGTGTACGTATATGGAGAAAACTCATTTTATTGAGAAAACTTAGGAAACTATAATTTGTGGACTACATTCCTCCACATCACCTCATTGAAACCAATGCTTGAAGGGTTTTTTGGTCATTTTGTATGAAGCATGTGCATGTGTGTAAGATAAGCATGTGTACTTTCACTAACCCTCACATTTCCCCAAGCTCCATCGATTACACCCCAACCCACCCCATCACATTTTTGTACTTCACATCTTCTACATCTAATCCATTCCCTTTTCTAAGTTCCATTGTTCTTGTTCAAATTTCTCTTTGTTAAATGGGCGATTCACACGAATTCATGGAAGATCTTCCGGCACACTCTCCCACCAATGTTATCCTGAACCGTTTTATCCTTGATGAATCTTCGTCATGTTCATTAAGAACGCCAAGAACACACATACGAGTGTGTGAGAGAGAAAGAGAAAGTTGTTGTTTATGAGGGGAGAAGCTGATGTGTTTAGAGAGAGAAAGTTGTTTTCTAGAGTGAGAAACAACAATCTTCATCATGTTCATCAAGAACACCAAGAACACACATACAAGTGTGTGTGTGAGAAAGAGAGAGAAAGTTGTTGTTTATGGTGGGAGAAGCTGATGTGTTTAGAGAGAGAAAGTTGATTTCTAGAGTGAGAAACAACAATCTTCATCATCTTCATCAAGAATACCCATAACACATATACAAGTGTGTGTGAGAGAGAAGCAAGTGTTTTAACATGTTCATCGTGTTCATCTCTTGAGTTTCTTGTCTGAATGGTTTTTTGAACTTTTTGTAGTGTTTTATTTTGAAAATCATTTCATGCATGATTTTTTTTGTTCAGGTGGTTGTTAATAAGTTTTTGTGTGTGAGAGAGAAGCAAGTGTTTTAACATGTTCATCGTGATCATCTCTTGAGTTTCTTTTCTGAATGGTTTTTTTTTAACTTTTTGTAGTGTTTTATTTTGAAAATCATTTCACGCATGATTTTTTTGTTCAGATGATTGTTAATAAGTTTTTGTGTGTTCGAAGTGTTCTAGTAATGGTTAAATGTTCATGTATTTTGCAGATTTTTGATGGTAGATAATTAGTTTGAAAATTCATAATTGTTACGCTATAAGTTTCAAATTTTTTTGTTGGTTTAGTTGTTTTTTTGTATAAACTTCGTTCGGATATCACAGTTTCATTACATTCAGAAAGTCCAAAATTTAATCAGAATATCTCGTTTGCTTTACAAATAAAAAGTCATGTTTTTTTGCTGGCATAATTAGCTACGTATGTTACATTTATGCTAGCAACATTTATGCCAGCTACATTTTAAATGGTTTATCCTATATGTTATAACATGTATTACCTTTAGAAACTTTATAATTTATTCGGAATATCTTGTTGATTTTACAAATAAAAAGTAGTATTTTATTGGCATAATTAGCTACGTATGTTACATTTATGCTAGCAACAATTTTCATCTTGTTCACCTAGACACCAAGAACACACGCACAAGCATGTGAGAGAGAAACAGGTTTAAAGATCTTACTTTTGTTATTTATGTAATTTGTTAGATTTATACTTTGTATAACGTTTGGTAGATTTAAAATGTAACATTCCTATTTTTATCATATAAGATTATAGGTTTGATTAAATTTATTAACCACTAGTAACTAGTAACTAGTTTATTTTTAATATAAATATTCAACTCAAATAGTTTTAAACGATATTTTATATAGTTGGTTGAAATATTATATTAACTAATTGGCCTGTATATGGGTGACCTTTCTAATAAAATAGAAGTATATAAAAACTTATATTATTAGACAGGTAATTTACGGGTAAGTTGACTGTAAGAAATATGAAGTTCCTAGACGGGCCTAGGAACCGTATAATAATTAAATTATAAACATATATCGTATTTTGAACCTACTCTATTTTTAATGAAACTTAGACCCAAATGTAGACAAAAATATACTCGTTCTAATAACATATTTATTGTTTTATAAAACATCGTATTTTATAAGTTATAAGCACCAAATAAGTGAAGCTGTTAAATTAATTATAAAAAAATAAAATATTAAAATAATCAAAACTTAAAAACATTGTTAAATGTTTTCGTGAAATATTAGAATAGAAAAAGAAAAAGAAAATGAAAAACAAATAATAAATAATAAAATAATAAACTTAATAATTTAGAATTTGTAAATACGTGTCAGTGTCATCAAGAAAATTTGAAAAGAATAAAATAATAATTCTACGTGTCTACATGTAAGATATTGAAATTCAATATGTGTACATATCATGAAAGATGGAATGTAAAGAAACTATATACGTGTCTTTAGTTTCATAAATATCTAATATACTTTTCAACTATAAGACGTGTAGTGGTAGAAGGTTATAATGCCCCTACCATGGGGCATTATACGACACGTGGCGTCCTAGTCAGCAAGGGGTCATTATAGCAAAAGTGGTGTAGTGGGTATAAAGCCAATGGGTATGGGGGTCGGCTAGCCCCGGCTAGCTCCGGCGCCGAGCCCCCACACCATCCCCCTCATGTCCGGCCCGGCCCAAACGACTCACCCACGCCGATCTAGCCGAAGCTCTCTCCTCTCTCTATACACACATACATCTATACATACATACATATATATATATAAAGGGGTTCATCCCCCACCCCCCTAGATTCATCCCATCCAAGCCATTCCTACGTGGCGCCTACGTGGCGGCTCAACCCATCCGAGCCCATCCTCTCCATACCCTTTAGCCTAATGCCCCATAATGCCCCATTCAATCATTTCACAATCATTTCACAGTTATTTATTTTAATTTAAAACATAAAAAACTTCATTAATTAAAAAAAAATTACATTACTTGAAATAAAAATAAAAAAAAACCGAAAATAAAAAAAAACAGAAAAAAAAACACTAGTTTTCATCTTCGCTTTCTTCACCCTCGCCAACTTCGTCTTCGTCGTCCTCCGTTTCTTCCTCTCCCTCAGGTGGTACATACCGAACCGACCACGCGTGGTGTAGCAAATCAACCATTAACTGGGAATGGTACGGTTCGTAACGCAACTCTCGCGCATTATTCACTCTTTCTTCCATTGACGCTTGTGGCTGCTCCTCTTGAACGGCTTCTGGCAAATAATTCTGGCATATCGCCTTTCCTTCGTCTTCCAAGATCATGTTGTGCATGATTATACACGCGTACATAGCATCTCTCATTTTTTGCTTGCTCCATGCACGACAAGGATTTCTCAAATATTGCCAGCGTTGTTTAAGAACCCCAAAGCATCTCTCAATGTCTTTTCGTGAAGACTCTTGAACCTTTTTAAAGTATGCTCTTTGTTCATCAAAAGGATCACTATACGTCTTCACGAAAATCGAATACCTAGGATAAATTCCGTCGCTCAAATAATATCCATGAGGGTAGTAGTTTCCATTTGCGTAAAACGACGCTTTAGGAGCTTTGCCAGAAATCCACTCCTCTAACAGCGGAGATTGTTCAAAAACATTGATATCATTGCATGACCCGACCACGCCAAAGTAAGCCGACCAAACCCAAAGATCCTGTGAAGCAACCGCCTGAAGAATAATAGTGGGTCCTTTTTGGTCACCCCGTGTGTGTTGGCCTCGCCATGCAGTCGGGCAGTTATCCCAACGCCAATGCATGCAATCTATGCTCCCGATCATACCAGGCAAACCATGCTCGGCATTATGTACCTCGTAGATCTTTTGAAGGTCCTCCCATGTAGGCGTTCTAAGATAACGCGCACCGTACACATCAATTATACCTTTATAAAAAATATAGACAAACATAAGATTAAAAAAAAAAAAAAATTCTAAGCATACTCGTCGTTTAAAAAAAATAAAAGTAAAGTATAAGAATTGTACCGCGACAAAAATGTTCCAAGCTGTCTCGTGTTGTTTTCTCCGACATTTTTAGATACTCGTCGTTGATGTCGGTAGTGTTACCATAAGCAAGGATTCGTAACGCCGACGTACACTTTTGGATACCGGTAAATCCAGGTTCCCCTCTCGCATCCGGTTTTTGTTTAAAATAATCGTAGTTGGCCTCCAAGTCGTCGACTATGCGTAGAAACAACCGCTTACTCATTCGGAAACGACGCCTAAACATTTCGTTCGAAAATGTCGGCGCCTCGTCAAAATAGTCTTTCATCAAACGATCGTGTGCCGCGCGTCGGTCTCGTTCAACATAGCCTCTTTTATTTTTTTGTGCTTGGGGCCGACGAGAATGCTTGACATATCGCACCGCTAGTTGACATGCACTCGTAACCACCTCTTGCTCAATCTCGTCATCGGTCGAACCATCGCCATCCGCAAAATACTCGTTGTAGTAAAAATTAATCATGGACGAAGAACTAGGAGAATCCATCAAGTTTTTTTAAAAATGGTGGGATTTTTTAGAGAGGTTTTGAGATTGGTTTTGTTGAAAATGGATGAGTTTTGGTTGTTTATATATATGTATATATAATAGGTTTTAAAAAAAATAATCAAACTAGCCGTTAGGAAACTAGCCGTTTGATTGGTTATTGGTTTTCGATTAAGCGTTTTAATTTAAACGCCGGCCCCAATTTTTTTGATTTAAAACGCCCTATAACGCCGGGTGTAGTGGGTTATGGGGCGTTATAGGGCAAAAAAATTTTAAAAAAACGCCCCATTACGCATGGTCTAAAAGAAAGCAACTAGCAACATTTCATAGTTGCTCAGTTCGCCATATCTCTCTCAAATATATGTATTTCTTTTATTTATCCCATAATAAATAATAAAGTCTTGCCTCGTTTTAAGTGTTTTAACTCCCGATCACCGCTACCCTTTCCGATTGATCTGAGTCTCATAACGTATGTCAGGGCTCTGCCCGACTAAGTTGTTGGGATTCGGTCTCGGGACATCGGGACAAGGTTGAATTAGGGGTACTATAGTTAACACGAGTGCATTATATATTTTTAAGTAGCTCAGAAGTTATACCCAAAATTCTACCAGGAGGTTTTCAAGTTGAACCCTAAAGTTACAAAGTGGGTCCATTTTCTTTTCTCACCGTTTTATTCCCTTTTTGTTCCAAACCATAACAACTCTCACAAAAACTATTATTTATTATTATATTTTGTTCACAATAAAACTTTAGTTAAGACACCCAAGTGATTCTATATAAACTCTAAAATTTTCAGAACAATCAAAATCAGAATCGGGGCCCCTAAAACTCAGGGGGGGCATTTCCATTCGATATTATCATCACAGTTTTTCATAGAAATCGAATTTTCTCGTTTTGTCGACTCACCTAGGCTACAAATGCACATGGCAACGCAATGTTAAAAGTAACCCCTCGCGCCACGTGAAGGGCACAAGAGGACCCCTCGCGCCACGCGAAGGGGACGTTTTTCCAGTATAAATAGAGGGCAGTGGGACTTGATTTCCTGCGTTGGAGCGACGAATAAATTCGTTTTACGCTTCGAGATATAGTCCATTTACTACCAAACACACACTAGCTCGAATTCTGCTACGATACCGGGTATTAGCTCAATCGCTGCTACGATTCAATGTCCGATCGATTGAAACTATCCGACCGGATGTTTAAGCGCTATCCTTTGTCATTAGTCGTGATTCCGACAGGATGTTTGAGTACCACCCGAACTCGGGGAATACTCTGTCATTCGTTGTGAATCCGATGGATGTTTAAGTGATTGCACTTTGTCATTCGTTGTGAGGGTTTTAATCTCGTGAGTTATCGTAATTGTTGTATTAAGTTACTTACCTAGTTCGTGTGCACTAGGTTATAAGGCTAAATCAATAGGCTAAGCTCTACCTGTATAAATCTGCAATATATCAAGGCTTATCTATAGACTAAACTTTGGTCGTATGAATCTGCATGCTTATAATGTGAGTCATTCTCTTTTTATCAAATTACTTTACAAAACCCTATTTATTTCAAAGTTATAATTACAGGGATTAAGTCTTGTTATCTGAAATTACTGCCAGTATGTGGGGGGATGTGCACATAGCTACTAATTATTTATCACTTGTGGGTGAAAGGACCCAGCAAGTGATATGTCCACAGTCACAAGTCCGGTCAAGTGACAACTGGGTCAGTTAATTCAAAAGATAGAGACATTGTAATCGCTCTTAATACTGTAAATTATAACAAACGTGTCGTTTTAGCAAAATGAATGATTCACCAGTATTTCCAGCTGACAAAACCTTTTTAAAACGCGTTTCAGGTAATTACAGTAGATTGGAGTAAGAGATGGATACGACACTGAAAGGCTTCAAGAAGTGGCTTATTTTATTAATTAAATCAAATTAAGAAATATTGTTTTATGTAATCAAGTTATCTCTTATTAAAGCTACCATTGTAAAACATGGGTTTATCCCATCTATTTAATAAATAAAATCCGGTGTTTTCTAAACTCTGATATTTTTCCTAACTCACGGTCCTGATGAAATTTCCGCTGCAATATTTTTTTTAAAATAATCACCGGTACCACTGGGCTGTTCACGGCTCCCGATTCCGCCCAGGGTGGGTCGGGGGTCATGACATAAAATCAGAGCTAGTTTGTTTATTTTATTTTTTAAATCAAGATCTAGAAGAAATTTTTGTATGTTGTATTTCTCTCTTCAAAGTGTATTGATATTTTTTATGAAGATTAATGTTAAATTTCTAAATTGTTTGTCCAGCGATTTTGAGTTAATGATTGCTTTTAGTTGTTACATGTGTTACAACGTTAAGGTTACACATGAGTATAGTTGTTACATGTGTTACAACGTTAAGGTTACACATGAGTATACACGTTATACGTATTTCATATAGTTGTTACATGTGTTACAACATCAGGGTTACATTTTCATATAGTTGTTACATGTGTTACACATGAGTATGCATGAGTATACACGTTATACGTATTTCATATAGTTGTTACATGTGTTACACATGAGTATGCATGTATACATTTTCATAAGTGTAGGTCCCGGTTTTGACTCCGAAACGATTGCGTAACGACACGTTCGACGTGCGGAATCTGTGAACGTGCGTGACCGAACACAAGAACGTACAATTTAACGTGATTCTATTGAATAATCTGACGATTACAATGCACCGAGAATCACCTTTTGCCACTTTCTCTCTCTAAGCACCAAGTTCTCCAAATCTCTAATATGGCAAAAGTCTTCAAACTAAAGCCTAAAGCTCCTATTTATAGGCAAAAGGTTATAAGGGATTTCCCCTTATTTACAAGATTGCCACCTTGCCCTTTTAACTACATCATGTAACATAAAGTCTAGATCTCTTCTATTTCTGCTACGGTTTTGATTGACGAAGGCGATAGACATACTGCACTAACAATAAGTTTAAAGGTTTACCTTTTTTTTCATTTATGCATGTGTTCAACATATATTGCCCCGAAGTGTAACACATGTTACAACATACAGGACAAACATTTTAGAATGTAGCTGGCAGGAATGTAGCTGGCAGAAGTGTAACATATGTAACAAAATAAAGGGATAAATAGATTGTATATTTTATAAAAAAAACATTACCATCAAACTTAAACTTAACATAAGTGTTTTATATGAACTTAAATATATAAAAATATCCAAAAACTATCATACAGGACAAACACTAGAGAGGTAACACATGTATAGCCGCGTTACACATGTTACATAGGAGATTAATAAGTTTTAACTATAGAAGATTAATATTGATGCACTTGTTTTGTTCACAGGTGAAAAGATGTTTTGTGTTCAAGATGAAGATGGTTATCAAGAAGCGAAGCCCGTCGAAGGATTAAAACGCATCATCAGGTTTTCATGGTGACGATGGTGTGTTTTTTGGTTGGCTGTTGTGTTGTGAAGACCATTTTTAGAAGCATTACAACTATTGATATAAAATTCATTTTTATTTTCATTGTTAGTATGCCCAATTTTGGATGAATACGGATGTTGTTGTGAAGGCAATTTTTTTTGGATGCAACAACTATATGTAACATGTGTAACCTTGACGTTGTAACACATGTAACACCTATATGTAACATATATAAGATGGCTATACATGTGTTACATATGTTGCCCCATAGTGTAACATATGTTATAAACATGTGTTACATATGTCAGTCCCTTTGGTGTCAATTTAAACTTAGTAAAATTACATATGTAACAACATTACATCATCCAAAATGTCATATCAATGAACAAACAAGTAATATATGTAACTATAAGTATATGAGACTAGTGTAACGAATTAAAGGGACAAACGATACACTTCATGTTACATATGTACCTAGAGTTGTTATTAACAATGTTATTAGTAGATAAAAAAACTGCATTAACGTATATTTTTTTACATTGAACCCAGCTTATTGGTCATAAGTCTTATACATGGCAAGAAGTTCTTCCAGTGTGACGTATGATTTAACATTAATAGGATGATATTGCTCGTTGACATTTGGTGTCCACAATTTAGTGCCATTAGAAGACTCGTAAAGATGGTAATGTGGAGTATGTTCTAGATCATCTGTGGACATAGGGATGGATGTTAGTATAAGTTTACATGCGTTATGAACGTTGTAATACATTTAGCACCCGAGGGTAACAAAAAAAGATCACACATGACACTTGTCGCCATGTTACACATGTTAATTGTGTGTGCACATGTAACATATTCTCTACAACGTGTGTAACATCCTTAAAAGTTGTGTTCCTACTATGCTTTATATTTTTTAAGTACTTATAGGTAAATATGTTTTTTAAGATACAACATGTAACATGTGTTACACCGAAATGTTACACAAGTGTTTCCAGTTTACACATGTTACATCTTGTGTAACTCTGCTTTATATTTTGTAAATGTTTCCAGTTTCCAGTTTAAACATGTTTTAAATATACAACCTGTAACATGTAAGTATTTATAGGTAAACATGTTTTAAAGATACAACCGTATCACCTTACAAGTTATATGTTTTGCTGACAAACGCCATGTCACACATGTTACACACTATAGAGTGAAACAACAGTATTGAACGCTGCTACACATTTCCCATTCTGTCATAACATGTGTAACCTTTTTGGGGGTTTCGATGTTGTAGGTTTATACAGACTTAAATATATACAAATGATCCAAAAATGATCATACATGTGTTACCCTCTAGTGTAACATAAGTTACAAACATGTCTTTTATATGTGCAGCCCCGAATTTTGGTAACAAAGGGGTTGAACATGCGTAACACATGTTTGTAACATGTGTTACACTAGAGGGTAACTTCTGTGCAACGTCAAAGGTACCCACCACCTGCCCTTCATCGACTTCTTGTTCCCATTCTTCATTGGTTTCTCCATGTACCTTCTTTCGCTTTATGGCCACCTTTTGTCGTATCCGATATTGTAGTTCTTTTTTTTTCCTGCCAAGATCCCTTCTCGTTTGGTTGCAACTACTATGGTCAAGTCGTAATAACACAAGTTACACTCCAGTATTTTTAATCTACTAATTAAAAAAATAGTAGTAACATAACTAACACTAGTTACCTTCTACCCAATTATGCCCTGAACTTGAAGACTCCCTAAATTTTGAGTTTTTATCTGCATCATTTCACACATAATGTTTTGTTAGGTTTCTTCCCAGTCCCAGTCCTGCCCAAGAAATGAAAAACACAAATATTAGTAGTCAGCAAAAGAGTACTTGCTAAGATGAGGATACAACAATTACCATTCACCATTTCAATATACACTCATATAAAAAAATGTGTAACACCATGTATACATCATATATTGTCCGAAAGTGTAACATATGTTACAATATACAGGACAAACAGTTTAGAATCTAACTAGCAGAAATGTAGCTGGCAGAAATGTAACATACGTAACTAGTTATGCCTGCAAAAATTTGAAACATTTAACACTAATTATAAAAAAAGAACAACTTAACCAACAAAATTTTGAAACCTTTACAGTAACAATTATGGATTTTCAAACTAATTATCTACCAATAATTGGGATGCCCAATTTAAACAAAAAACAGAAAACAAAATAAAGCAAATCCAATTCATAAAACCTAACACAAACCCAACCCATAAATTATTGGCCAACAAACTGAAAATATCAAAAAACTAAAAATGATT
Source organism: Helianthus tuberosus (assembly GCA_030545235.1). NCBI lineage: Eukaryota > Viridiplantae > Streptophyta > Magnoliopsida > Asterales > Asteraceae > Helianthus > Helianthus tuberosus. The sequence goes on along the minus strand of JARYGA010009093.1, from coordinate 19,465 downwards.
TTAACATAAAAACAAAAACCTGCAAAATACATGAACATTAACCCATTACTAGAACACTTAGAGCACACAAAAAGTTATTGACAACCACTTTAACAAAAAAATCAAGTGTGTTCTTGCTGTTAGTAGAACACTTACCGGATCTAGAACCGTCCGATGAACACGATGAAGATCTTCAAAAATGATTCTCTCTCACACACTTGTGCGTGTGTTCTAGATGAACATGATGAAGATTTGTACCGCCGTACTGTGTTGGAGAGATCGAATGGGGGTGATGATGGTTTACTCTTTCCGACGAATGTGAAGAGAGAGATAGAATTAGAGATCTGGATGTTGAAGAGAGAGAATTAGAGATCTGGATGTGGATGAATGATGTTCTTGGTGTTCTAGATATTTTGAATTCTCAAAGAAGAAGAGAGAGAATGAGATATAAATGATGATGGCCCTTGATGGTGATAGACTGATCATATCAAATCAACAATATTTTAAAATATTTTATGTACTTGGGTTCTCTTTGCTTTTACACAAATACCCTCCTGGCCCACTCATCAACATAAGTAATGTATTAAATTTAAATCAATAACCATCAAATTTCCCAAACCCTTAGATGATTAAGATCAATGATCACAATTGGGTTTCCTTAGTTTTCTCACTAAAAATGGTTTCCTATATATCCTTGCCCTATATATATATATATATATATATATATATATATATATATAGCTTGCGAACTGAGTGAACTAATCCTGGCCATACACGTGTGTAGATCAATGGCCAGGATTTGTTCACCCGGTTCGCAAATACACTAGTGTTCACTCTAGAACCCCACCATATATATATATATATATATATATATATATATATATATATATATATATATATATATATATATATAGTGCAAGTATATGGAGAAAACCAATTTTATTGAGAAAACTAAGGAAACCCCAATACTTGGCCCATATTGAGCCACATCACCCACTTTAAGCATGTGCAAATTGGTCTTCAAATGGCATTTTAGACTTTTTACTTTTTCATCCCATCAAACGTCACCAACCCACCTTTTACTTTTGAGACAAAAGTACACACATTTTTGCAACATTTTCCAATGCATCTTCTTCCCCACATTTCTATCATCTTCTTCAAATTCAAACCTTCCATATATTTCTTTTTATCTTTGTTTATCCATGGAGTTTATGACAAGAATTTCGGACGACACATAAGTAGACTTTTAGTATTAATTCTTGTTAAATACGTCTCCATGTTGTGTTGTACGAAACAACTAGATCTGGATCTTGTACTCGTCCATTTCCATTGAAGCCACCATATCTGAAGATCAAAGTCACCATCGAAGCTCTCAAAGAAAAGCATGTAAGGTGTTGCTCTCATCACATCTTTGTTTATGTTTTTAGAGAGAGAAAGCTAATGTTTTTTAGAGAGAAACAACAATATTCATCTTGTTTATTTCGGATGTGTTCATGCTTATTGAAAGCTGATTTCGGGTGTGTTCATGCTTCATCTCACGTCGTCATCTTCAACTCGGGTGTGCTGATGCTTGTTGAAACCTGATTTCTAGAGTGAGAAACAACAATCTTCATCATATTCATCAAGAACACCAAGAACACATAGAGAGAAGCAAGTTTGAAGATCTTCATCGTGTTCATCACACGGTTTCTAGATTCGGTAAGTGTTTTTAGAGAGAGAAAGTTGTTATTTTAGAGAGAGAAACAACAATCTCTTGAGTATTTTATTTTGAAAAATCATTTCACACTTGATGTTTTAGTTAAAATGGTTGTTTATAGGTTTTTGTGTAATGGATGTTTTAGAGATGAACATGATTCTTTTGTTAAAATGGTTCTAAAAATGGGTAAATGTTTATGTAATTTGCAGGTTTTTATTTTTGTGTTAAAATCATTTTTGTGGTAAAAAGTTGTGTTTGGTTTGGTTGCTTGTTTGAGGCATTTGATCCGAATAGTAACTGTTTTTTTTGTTGGGTTGGTTGCTTGTTTGGGCTTTTGATCTGAATAGTAACTGTTATTGTGTGTTATACTAGGAGGTAACACATGTTACATACCTGTAGTTACATTTGTGTTAATAAGTTTAACTTTAGGGGATTAACACTGATGTACTTGTTTTGTTCATAGGTGAATGGATGTTTATGTTCAAGATAAAGATGGTTATCAAGACACAAAGCGTAGCTAGATTTTTGTAACCTTTATGATAGTTTTTGGATAATTTTTATATGTTTAAGTTTTTATAAAGATTTTTGTTACCTTTAAGTATGATTGTAATGCGTGCAATTACTAACAACCCATGATGACAAGTGACTTTTGTTATGATTAACATTTGTAACTGGTGTTGGACGTAACATGTGTAACCTATGTGAGAGGTAACTAACTAATAGCAAAGAATGACCTGATAAAATGTTGGTCATATCATTCATTTGGTACACATGTGTTACATACGTTAAAAGGCAACGTTACATATGTAACAATTGTTTTTATATATGTAACATGTTTAATGAAAAATAATAAACTACTATTAAACGCATGAGCTATTGAATATCATTAATTAGAAAGTCAAAACATCTAACACATTACAATCATCTTAAACATTACAATCTAAAAAATATTACAATCTCAAAGAATACTTGTTTTGATTAACATTTGTAACTGGTGTTGGACGTAACATGTGTAACCTATGTGAGAGGTAACTAACTAATAGCAAAGAATGACCTGATAAAATGTTGGTCATATCATTACTTTGGTACACATGTGTTACATACGTTAAAAAGGCAACGTTACATATGTAACAATGGTTTTTATATATGTAACATGTTTAATGAAAAATAATAAACTACTATTAAACGCATGAGCTATTGAATATCATTAATTAGAAAGTCAAAACATCTAACACATTACAATCATCTTAAACATTACAATCTAAAAAATATTACAATCTTAAAGAATACTTGTTTACCAATTGACGTGACATTTTGGATGATGTAATGCAGTTACATATGTAATTTAACTAAGTTTTAATTGGCACCTAAGGTTGCACATACGTAACACATGTTTTTTTCACTAGAGGGTAACACATGTATAGTCATGTTATACATGTTACATACAATGTTTACACGTGTTACAACATCAAGGATACACATGTTTCATATAGTTTTTACAACCAAAAATGGCCTTCACAACAACATCCTTCTTCATCCATAATGCAACATATGTAACAACGTCCAAAACTGTTGCTTCGTTTCTAATATATAACGTGTGTGACATGGCGATCGTCAGAAAACACATAAAAGCCACATGTAACTTGTAACATGATATAGAACCAAGAATTGGTTTACTATGGATACGATGTAACACATGTTACAAACAACATGTAACATGTGTAACAATGCTAAAAAGTGTTGCATTTATTGTATAACGTGTGTGGCATGACGTATATCATGTAAAAAGTGACTGTTATGCATATTTACGGGTTGAGATTTTATAAAAGTTAGTTTCCCTATCCCACTATTGAGATTTTATATGCACCCGAAGTCCTATTTTTCCCAACCTCGCCATTAGATTTTATAAAAGTTAGTATCCCCAGTTATATTACATACATAAAAGGAAGTTGATTTTAGATCAATACATAACCGACATGTGTATTGTTCAAATTGCTAGTAATGTATGCAACTACTGAGAATGTGGAACTTGTGTAACAAAATAAAGGGACAAATAGATTATATATATTAAAAAAACAATTACAATTAAACTTAAATGTAACAAAAGTGTTTTATACAAATTCAAATATATAAAAATGATCCAAAAAACTATCATAAGGTAACACAAATCTACCTATGCTTCGCTTCTTGATAACCAGCTTCATCTTGAACACAAACATCCCTATACCTATGAACAAAACAATTACATCATTGTTAATCTTGTATAGTTAAATTTATCAACGCAAACGTAACAACATTTATGTAACATGTGTTACAAGTTATACATGGAACAAAGGGGGCTGCACATATGTACCACATGTTTGGAACTTGTGTTACATTAGAGTGGTAACACATGTACACATGTGTAAAATTTTTGTTGTAACACATGTAACAACCATATGTGACATGTGTAACATGGCTATACATGTGTTACCCCCTAGTATAACACACACAAATAGTTACCCCATAACATGCGTAATATGATGTAGCAAAATAAACACATGGATACGCTGAATATTGCACATATTCCGAATAAATTATGAAGTTTCTAAAGGTAACACATGTTATAACATATACGATAAAAAAACCCCAAACAAGCAACATATAGGGGCTTACACATATGTAGCACATATTTGTAACTTGTGTTACACTATAGTAGTAACACATGTATAACATGTGTTACGTGTTATACATGTGTAAACTTTTTGTTGTAACACATGTAACAACTATATGTGACATGTTAACATGGCTATACATGTGTTACCCCTAGTATAACACATAAAAACAGTTACTATTCAGATCAAAAGCCCCAAACAAACAACCAAACCAACAAAAAACAGTTACTGTTCAGATCAAAAGCCTCAAACAAGCAACCAAACCAAACACAACTTTTTATTTGTAAAATAAACGAGATCATCAACGATTAGATTATGAACTTTTCAAAGGTAACGAATATATATCAACAATAACCTTCATTATCACAATTCTAAAAAAATTTAATCCCTTTAAAACAAAAAAAACCCAACAAACTATCAAATCTATTTTACCAATACACACACAAAATCATTCAACTTTTACCAAACAAATAACATTAAGACATGGAACCAGTCCATGTCATACGTGTGTGTGTTCTTGGTGTTCTAACAACCTTCTCTCTCTAAAAACCCATGTAACCAAACGATTTCTGACCTTCTTCACACACACACACACACACACACACTTGTGTGTGTGTTCTTGGTGTTCTAACAACTTTCTCTCTCTAAAAACCCGTGAACCAAATGATTTCTGACCTGCTTCTCTCTCACACACTTGTGTGTGTTCTTGGCCTTGGTGTTCTAATAACTTTCTCTCTCTAGAAACACATGCAACCGAATGATTCAGGCCTGCTTCTCTCTCACACACTTGTGTGTGTGTTCTTGGTGTTCTTCATGAACACGAAGGAGAATCTTGTTTCTCTTTCTCTCACACACTTGTGTGTATGCTTTTGGTGTTTCTCTTTCTTTAACAATAACGATTCAGGCTTGCTTCTCTCACACACACTTGTGTGTGTGTTCTTGGTGATTGAAACATGAAGAAAGAGAGAGGATGAGAGAATGGATGATGATGATGGTTTGATGGTGAATGTACAGAAGATATTTTGAATTCTCAAAAAAGAAGAAAGAAGAAAAAGAGACAATGATGATGCTTTGATGGTGATGGTGACAACTATACAGAAGAGAGAGAATGAGATATGGTCTTTTTGACACAAATACCCTCTTGGCCACTCATCAACATATGTTATGTATTAAATTTAAATCAATAAACCATCAAATTTCCCTAACCCTTAGATGATCAAGATCAGTAGTCACAATTGGGTTTCCTTAGTTTTCTCACTAAAAAATGGTTTCCTATATATCATTGCCATATATATATATATATATGTGTGTGTGTGTACTAGTCGGAATGTCCGCGCGTTGTTATGGGTACTTATACTTATTTGACGCACGTTGCATAAACGGTTGTATTAACCAGCTCTAGGGTGACCACCGGTCTGAGGTTGCATATTGGTATCCATGTTATAGTTTCTACAATGATTCTTTGTAACGTGTACCGCCATAGACTCTTTCATATGCATAAACAATTAAGTTTGTTTATTTTGTTGTTATATTAAGTTTTAAATCAAATAGAAAAAGAAGCAGATAAATTTGAAAAAAAAATGTAGATAAGTTTCTAAAGAAAAATGATGGTGTAACTAATATATATTTATATATATTTAAAAGAAGCATATAAAGAAAAATGATGGTGTTATATATTTAAAAGAAGCATAACATGATTTTTTAAATCCTTAGGAATACGCTCACCCTTTTTATTTCTTTTAACCATGTCTTCAGCATTACCTAACTTCTTCAACTGCATCAATAATCGGTAACCAAACCAATACCACTTGTTCGACTGCATGAAAATTCAAATTCAAAAATAGGTTTAAAAGTCAAAATGGATATTTTTTTATGGTCAACCAGTTGAGCTGAATAGAAACATTTTGTTCTATTTATTTATAAATAAAGGAAGATCACTAGGAAATATTACAGTAAAAGACCTATCTGGTGCGGACTATTAAACTTGTTCTGTTAGGCTATGGTGTGGACTAGCGCACCTCGCTACATCACCATTATAACACCCCAAACATTGTCCCGTGCCAAACAGTGGCGGAGCCACACTTTGAACAACGGTGTCGTCCGACACCATTGAATTTTGTGTAGCAAATACAACGTGTAATAGAAAAAATTCGATCGACACCATTGTTTTTTTACGGGCGACACCATTGTCTTTTTACAAACGACACCATTGTTTTGTTTTCTTCTAAAAGAATTACATAATAAACAAATTTATATTTCAAAAATTAACCCCAGATACTTGAATTTAATTAGTATACTTTTAAATCATTAAAGGTCCATGCTTAATTTTTATTTTTCCTAATCCAGTAAGCATTCCTGCCTCATGTCTAATTGGTTTTGTTTCAACTGTTTAACCTAACAGGATGTTTGATGATCATTTGAATGATGCGTGCACTTATTTGTTATAATGAAAAAGAGGTTTTTTTTTGCAAGTTGTCATTGAAAACATTATGAATCGTTTTCAAAACAGGAAAACGCGTACAAAACAACCATTAAATGCATTTTTTATATATTTCAAATGACTTTGTAATTTTATTATGTGTTTTTATTCAATTACATCGAACTTTTACTGTGATATTTGCTTTTATTATGTGATTTGACCCGACGAGATCCGAACAGATCCAAAAAGTTCGACTCCGGGTTACTATAAACCGGGGTATCCATAAAAATGACACCAAAAGAAAAAATTTCTAGCTCCGCCACTGGTGTCAAAGAAGTATGACCATGGGGTTCATTTATTTCCATCAATCAGATTTTTTTTTATTTTGAATTTCCTTTTTCTTTTTTTATATATTTAAAAAGGATTTTAAATGATAGGTAAGCTTATAGGACGGGGCCACGCGTATTATGGAGCATCACATGCTGAGACCATCGGCAATGCGCGTTTGTGGAGGCTCCAATAATTTCTACCCCGTGGAATAAATGTAGTGATGCTATGGTGAGTTGCACATTGTGCTACGAAAATTGAAAGTTGTACAAGAAAAAGAAACCATTTATTATATAATTTAAAGTGGACTTTAGTGGTTTTAAGAAAAGAAAAAGATATTTATTGTCTTTTTAACTGGTTTTCTTTTTACATATTTTTTTTTTACTTTTAGTTATTGTAATTATCAGGGCCGGCTCCATAGACTTGTCAACCTAGACACAGGCCTATGGCCACCAAAAAAATAAAGGCCTCCAAGTTTTTGGAAAGATTTTATATATAGTATATCTATACCGGGCACAAATAAATATGTTTATTTCAAAACTAAACTATTTTTTTATTGAATGAGCCAAAAGTAAATATTGTTTAGCAAAAAAAGGCCTAGTTTCAAGGCTCATTTCGCATTAATTTCCTACTATTACAACACAACAACCATCGACCTAATCATCATTATTCAGCGGCCTAAAGCCCCTAAAATACAACCGCAATCATCGTTCCCACTTCCCATCGCAACTTGCTTTCAATTTCTAAGCTGTCGAATATCACTAGACGAAAAAAGCAACCGTAACCACCCATGGCAACGGGTCCAGCGGGATTGGAGGAGAGTTTATGGGTGAAATTAGGGCCCCCCACTTCGTAGTTCGCTTAGGGTCTCCAAAAACGTTGGAACGGCCCTGGTAATTATTTAACTTTTATATATGAGTTCTTGTTCAAGACTCACCCTACACACATAAACATCATATGGATGTCCGTGTGAAACGGCGAGGACCATGTATACTCGTAATCACATAATATGTAAACTTTTCTTAATTAAACTAGAGCGATACCGTTGTAGAATTGTTTGGGATAGAATTTCTATCGTTAGGATCCTGAACGAACTGAGCTTGCGATAGGATCCTGATGTGGTTTGTCTGAGTTAGGATTCCGGAAAGGCTTAGGATCATAATTGTTACTAACTGATTATTTCCAAGCTAAAGGGATATTTGAAGGAATATTCTTTCATAACGGCTACAGAGAAACTTGGACCCGAATTATCATGAAGTTAGCTGAAAAAGATAGTGAAGAATGACGTTTGAAGCCAGCAACGGCCAAAGACCAATTCTCTCAGGATCCCGACAAGTTCGGAATTGTAGTTTAGATTCATTTTTTACTTGTATTATAATAGGGACTTGATCAGATCAACTAGGATACAATATACACACTCGATGCAAACACTGAATACACTTACACATTTGAAATACTCAATTGTAACATTTAGTTCCGATCGATCAAGCCTCAACCTTTGTACTCATTTTCATATTAATCTTAGTGGAGCTGTGTAGTTTTCAGCTCCCGGGGTTTTTGTGTCGGAGATCATCTTTCTCAAGAGGATCAAGGGCTTTTTCCCCGTAAAAAATCGTTTGTGTTGATTATTGCTATACAATTTTATAACTGTTTCCAATAAACTGAAGGTTTTAACAAGTAAAACTCATTTTCATAATTGAGGATCCTGACGAGAAACATAGGATCCTAAATACAAAGTATTACAATTTCACGAGCACCAAACCTCACTTTCACATTTTGGTTACTAAATTTATTTTACAGATTTTTTACTAAAACAGTTTGGCGCCCACCATGGAGCAAGTGGTTTTTTTATCATAAATTTTTTGTTAAAATTTCTTTTAAATCAACTTTTTGCAAAGTTATTTTTGAAAATAGCTTCTCGACCAAAATCCTCATCAACCACATCCTCTGTACCTGCTGCAACAATTGGAACCAACATTCTTCTTCCCCCGTCTATTCCGGGAAACCAGAGGAAAGTCACCACTGCTACAGAGAATATGTATTCAGGGTCAGGAAAGTCCACTACAGGACCAGTCTTGGCTTCAAATGACGAGATCTTGTCGATGTGCGCCTTAGTGTAAAACCAGATGAAACAACAACATGAGACCAACCAACTATTGTTCAAAGAATTGAGGGAGTTGAAGAACTCTAGGAACTCAGCAGAAGTAAAAATGTCTCTCCAGGCTAGGACTCTGAACTTCAACACACCAGGATCTTCAAGAGTTGTAACACCTCGAAAATTTATGTCCAATAATGTATCGACACGTGTCATGAGCTTTAAACGTGTAAAAGATTTCTTTAGATGGACTAAAGTTGACAAACAGAGAAAGTATGTGAATATAAGGGTTCAAAGTGTCAACAATGGATAAATATACCTTGCATTAACCCTACACGATGTTTATACCCTTAAACGAATTAATCATGGATCATACGAAGCTAATTGTGGAAGATAGTGAGAAATTACAAACTACAGGGGTTAAATGTGTCAACATGTTGAAAGTATACCTCTGAGTGACCTTTTAGTGAACCTGAACCTTTGTAACGATAAATTATACTCACTAGAATATGTGGTAAAAATTTCACCAAGTTTCGTTATCCTATGAGAAAGTTATGACAATATTCGTATACGAGGGGTTAAAAGCGTCAACGTTGAAATTTATGACTTTTCGGGTGATCACAAAGTTAACCAAGGACTTAAAAAAGTTTGTATAAGTCTTGGAACCCTTAAAAGTTAAGTTAGAGGGCCAAAAATGCAAGAAAACAACTTAAAACCACGTTTAAAAAGGACCAGGGGCTGAATTGCAATTATTAAAACTTGTTTGGCTGGTTCTGAGGGCTAATACCGGCCGCGTAAGACCAGGATGGTCTCTTACGCGGGCCGCGTCCGACCTACAACGACAGAAGTTACAGGCAGGTGCCTGATGTGTGTAAAATGCAACATATAAATTACATCAAATAAGGCATAAAACTAACCCTTTTTAAGTACTAATATTGGAAAAAGAGTGTTTTTGTCTTCCTTTTGTATTTTCAGGATTAAATGAGCTCAAAAACACAAAAGAAACAAAAAGACAGCTAATTCCAACATAAATACAAGGAAAGGAACATTAGCGGACTGCCCGACCCCTCAACGGCACCTTCCAAAGAAAAATAGAGAAGTCAGAAGGCTGAACACGCCCCGTGCTCAGCCAGCACGGGGCCGTGCCCAAGAAGCAGCAGAAAAGACAAACCTATAGAAGCTTCTATTGCCCACCACGGGCCGTGCTCAGCGGACACGGGGGCGTATCGGAAGTACAGCAGGCGCATTTATTGTAATTGTGAATTACAATTAATGAGGAGAGAGAGTGTCAGACAGGCACGGGGCCGTGCCCAGCTCTCTATTCAGCCTATAAATAGGAGTGCTTGGATTCATTTCAACTCATCCCTTGGCACACCACCTCTCTCACACTTCATCCACCACCCACCACCATCACAACACCATCATCCATTGTCCATCGTAGAGTGTGTGAGTCGTCTCGGGATCCAAGATTGATCGTAAGAGTTCTTGACAATCAAGGCCATGTTTGCCTAAGTCTCTTACATCACTTGGTGAAGACAAAGTGTCTAGTATAATACTTTTTATTTCTAATCTTTTGCACTTTTTATTTGGTTTTGTATTAATGACTTTAATAACTAGTTACTTATGTTGAAGGTGATCTTTCCTTATCGTTTGTCCGTGGTGTCTTGGCATTATTTTACTGTCTATATAAAATAAAGGATTTTCACCATTCATATCTCCACAGTCTATATGGAGGTATGTTGGCTACCTGGTCGGGGGTTAAGGGAACGGTTTGGTAAAGGTCTTGCCATTGTTCAGCGTTTAGAGGTCCTGCAATGGACCTGGGTCAAATTTAGTAGGACCTCCTTCAATACTTCACGGTATTGGATGGCGGGGGTCCAAACTCTTTGATCCCCTCATAAGTTAACTACTATTAATACTATAACCCGGCTATTTAGGACTGTATCCCTGCTGACTCAGACTACTTAGCCGAGGGTAACGTCACCGCCAAAAGCGGGGCCTACCACAATACTGCATTAATAACTTAATTCATTATCTTCCAATAATCCACCCTTTTAGGATTGTATCCTTGCTGACTCAAACTACTGGGGTGAGGGTAACGTCACCTTCAAAAGAGGGGCCGACTACAATAACTAAGATAATCTCTTAATTATGTGCAAAAGTGCGGAAATAATCAAAGGTTATACTAGATACGAGTCGGAACCAAGTGATTCATCTTGTCTATCTGTTTTTTCTTTTATTTTCAGCATTTTAGTTCTTTTTATTTTTCTTAGCTTAAAACATTTTTCTAAACTTTTATTTTGATTAGACGTTGAGGATAAACCGGTACTAAAAGCTCTTGTGTCCTTGGACGACCTCGGTATCTTACCAACGCTATACTACACTCAACGATGGGTGCACTTGCCCATATGTGTGTTTAGTGTTAGTGAAATATCGTGTTTTATAAATTTAAAACTTGGCTAAAATAAGTGTTAAAAAGGGCTTAAAATATACACCTAATATATACGACACTTTGCACGCATCAAGTTTTTGGCGCCGTTGCCGGGGACACAAAGGATTTTAGGAAAGCTTAAAATCGACGGCCTAATCAGTTTTTCAAAACCTTTTCAAAACGGGCCCACATTTTTCTGCATTTTAGTTTAGTTTTGCATTTATAGTAGGTTGAACACGGGCCGTGCTCGCTGAACACGGGGACGTGCTGCATATTTTTCATAAAACACCCAGTAACAGAAGCTTGAACACGGGCCGTGCTCACTGAACACGCCCCGTGCTCAACGAAATCAGTAAATTTAATTAAAACGCCCAGATACAGATCCTGAACACGGGGCCGTGTCCAGCCTCTGTTTCCGTTTTTATTTTTGTTTTCTGATCTCGAGACTTGGTTGTGGTCTGCTGAGTGATTCTTATGGATCAATACTCAGGAGGCTACAACTACACCTATGAGGAGGATGATTATAGAGATAACTATTTGATGTATTGCAAAATACATACTTTTATCGTGTATAGTTTGTACGTTCTTTCGTTATTTTTAGTTTAGTTTTATTTATAATTACGTACTATTGATGGAAGTTCGTTTTTCCAGGTCTTGATACGATAATTGGCTGAAAATTGAGTGGAAACGAGCTTGACGCTGAAATCGTATGCATTGGAATGAGTCACAAAGAGTTAGAATTATTTTTGAGGAGTTTTTGGATGTTAAAGCTGAATTTCGGAGGCAACCTTCTGTGAAAAATGGCCAGTCGCGTAGCGCTAGCATAAGAGGTTGATCAGTCGCGCTACGCTACAACATGAAACAAGAATTGCTGATTTTGGAGGCTCTCGCGTAGCGCGAGCGTGAAAGGCAGACCCGTCGCGCTACGCGACGGGTAGGAATATCGCGAATTACTTGTTAGCTGCTAGGGTTTACTATTTAATGAATTTTTAACATTAGAAAAATTAGTTACGAATTGGGAGACTTAGAGAGCAAGTTTGGAGCATTCTTTTGGAGCAATCGGAGATTTTGAAGCACCAGAATCATTGGTACGAGTTGAGAGTGAAGAATCGAAGATCAATCGGGTTTTCCAATCCTTTGTTTGTCGTTTATTTGTTTGATACTTGTCACGATGAATTCTTCATTCAATTACTTTGCTTTGATTTCACCATTTAAGATGCTTGGCTAAATTGTTTTAACTACCTAGACAAGATGATAGTTTGATTTAAAGTTTGTATTTTTAATGGTTTATTATTGTTCGTTTATGGATTGATTTCTGAAAGTAACGTGTTCTAGAATTTCTGATTTGGTGCTTATGCATACTTGACAATTGTTTTACTACTGTTTGTTACTTCATATGATCCTTGGTGACGGTCTTTATCACATAATAGGATTATATTAGGGTTCTTGATCTAGGTGAGTGTCTATATCACGTAATAGATTATTAATCCTTTAGGGTGAAAATAGCTTAAGTAACCTTAGAAGTAATATTTGGTAATTTAATAAAATCAAGTGTTCTGCTTAACTTGTCGCTGAGAGGCTCGAGTTAGTTATTAGGTCGCAGTGTATTATATATTTAAGATAGGTTTTGAGAGAAATCGGTCTTATTTCCCTAAGTGCAGTTGTGTCTAGTAAACCAAGTCAGAACCTAGAATTGCCTTAGATTATCGCGCTGAGAGGTAGATAGTCATATTAGGGCACTTTTAGAATCGTTAGAGGACTGAGAGGAAATCTAACAGTCGGTGTTCACAACAGCCTTGTAGGGTTTCCTAGGTTTCTTCCTGAGAAGGGTCGGGAAGTCTTAGCATTGAAATACCTTAAGGTTTAGTATCTTACGATCCCGGCTCCATACAACTTTAATACCATTAGAAATCCATTCCCATTCAAACTGGATTCGAGTCTAGGTAGTCTTTAATCTCATCTGAATACAAATTTCGTTCTTCGTTCGTGTCTTAGTTCTAATTTCACTATTTTAGTAGTTAACATAGATTTCCTTAGTTTTTCAGTAACCCCCCCCCCCCCAAATCAATTAAACAAGTTTAAGTCGCGTCAGTCAGTGTCTATTAGAGTCTAGTTTACGTAATACATAGAGTCTTTGGGTTCGATACTCGGACTTGCTAGGTTATACTACATTGATCGGTACACTTGCCGATTGTGTGGTTTAGGTTTAAAGAGTCTTAGTTATAAATTTAAAGCTTTTCGTGTCTAGTTTAGAGAGTCTAATTTAGTTCATATTTTATAGTCTGTTCAGCACACATCAAGTTTTTGGCGCCGTTGCCGGGGACTCTTGGCAATTGCGTTCATTAGCTTTGATAGACTTAATTGACATCGTACGTGCTACTTGCTTTTGTATATTGAGTCATAGGAGTCTAATTTTCTGTGTATTTTATTTTTGTTGATTCTTGTAAATATGTGTGAAATTTGTGGAGGACCTCATTTTACTGTTAAGTGCCCACAATTTGAGGGGTCCTCTGCACCATGTTACACTAACCCTTTTGTGCAGTCACAACCATATTTTTCACAGGGGTATTCTTTGAATTATTATGATAATCAGCCTTATTACGATGATCCATATCAGCAGCCACAAGATAACGAGGGTCAGTCTTATGATCAATATTCTGGTAGCAACTATGATGGGGGTGATGCTGCTGCTTGGGGCAGGTTAGAGGAGTTGTTTGTTCAATTAGTTGCCCAAAAAGCCAATACCCAGAAAATCCTAGCAGAGCAAGATAATATTATGAGAAATCAACAGTCTGCTCTATTAGATCTTAAACGTACAGTAGATGACATGGCTAGGAGATTGGAAGAAGAGGAACAAGTGCAAAAAGTCCAACCAGAACAGCCAACGACTGGCTATACATATGATGCGGACGGTAATTATCTCGGTTACATGCTTTCTACTGGGGAATTAATCCCAACATTTCCAGAACTGGGAAAAGAGCTGCCATATGAAGATTGGTTAGATGAAGAGATCACTTCAGTCACGGAGACGAAAATGGACGCTGAAGTCCCACCTCCGGTTCCACAGGTTCCAATCATTAATTACTGGAGTGACTCCGATGATGAAAAAGATGAAGAAGAGTGGGCTGCTTATCAAAGGTCGTTAGTGAAGACAGAAGTGACTGAAGAGGAATTAGAATTAGGTGATTCTTTGGAGAGTATGTTTGATGATGAGGTAGAAATTAAGTGTGGGGATCTTCCCAAGGAAGTAGACCAAGTGGTGGAAGAGGAAGAACACCACAGCTGGCCCGTGGTACTTATAATAAATGAAACTGAAAAATCAAAACCACGGGAGAAGGCAAGGAAAAGAAAAATAAAGAACCGGGATTGGTTGCGGGTCAAAATATGGTACAAGGAGGAGAGGAATGAGCCTTTTAAGCAAGACCAATCTTCTCATTACATGCCACACATCCGGTTCATGCCAGGTAAATTTAAATTCTGGTGGTCTGACCCGTTTCTAATTTTTAAATTCTTTTATAATTCCACCGTTAAATTTTTATATGTTTATGAGAAACGGGTGGAATTGAACGGGTTAGATAGGGTTCAAATCAAAGAAAAACCTCCTGATTAAGTTCAAGTGTGGGGAGGTTTTGTAGAGTTTGTTAAATTTTATTTATTCGTTGGATTTTCGGTAGTTTGTAGAGTTTGTATATTGAGTCGTTTATTTTGTACCATGAGTCGAAAGTAGTAGTTTTTGAGTCTTTTCGTTTTTAGAGTCGGTACTGCGTTGGGTTTTGTTTTGCTTTGATTGTGCAGGTTTAGATTGTACCACCCGTACCCAATTGCCATTCGGGTGATTTTGGACTTGCTATATTGATAAACCCAAGCAGACTAGTCAACGATCGCGAATGGAATGCTATACGATCGTTAGGGGAATTCAAGATTCGTACGGCTGGCACTGACTTTTGTCCTAACCAGCATAAGTCGTTTCCCTTTTTGTTGTTGTTGTATTTTTTATTTATTTTCGTTCGCAGTTTCTTTTCGTAGGTAGTGTTGTGTCGTATTTTCGTTCTTGCATTAGGGACAATGCAATCTCTAAGTGTGGGGATGGGATACTTGTAAATATTTGAGTCTTAAATATGAAAAATAAAAAAATAAAAAAATTAAAAAAATCAGAAAATGTCTTTCGAATAAAAAAAAGAAGTTTGCAATTAAAGCGGAAAATGATAGAAAAGGTGATTTGTTGCTTGGGTTGAATAATAATAATATGAGATGATAATAAATCGAGCTTGCGTCTAGTTAGGGATATGTGGATAGGTCCGGGTTTGGTTTTAAGTCCCTTTGATCTAAAATACCTTAAATTGTCAGTCTGCTAGTGGGTTTTCGCCTGGGAAATGTGGGAAATCAAAACTACCGATAATAGTATAAGGGGCACCGTTATAAGTTAAAACTGTTAGAGTTTGTGATCATGTGAAAAAAAATAGAATAAAAGTGAGCTAGAAACTAAATGAAAGTAACACAGGCCTACGTATTCCGAGTTGGGGATAGCGACTCTACAGCCGGTTTGCCTCTGGGATGTGTGAAATCGATTTGCCGAATAAAAGTACCGAAACCTATGTAATCTGTGATTGGGGATAGCGACTCTACAGTCGGAATACCGCTGGGTTAAGGGAAAGCATCGTCTAGTCTCACGAATGAATGAAAAAAAAAAGAGAAAAAAAAAAAGCAAGCAAGAAAAAAAAAATTGGAAAAGAGAAAAAATTGATTGTTTACTCTCTTGGTTTTGATATAAAACGGTTAGGAATTGGTCAATTGATCGTTCTTTTAGTCCTATAAGCTTGAGGTGGGAGTAGATGGATCGTAAATTCTAGTGTGAGACCCTAGGTGGATTGACCGCACTTAAATTAAATTCACATGATAAGGGCTTAGGAGTAGATTCGGGTTTAAGAGGATCAGTATATTTGCAATCGCAGCTAACGCAAGTATTGGTTTTAATAAGATATAAATATGCCTTTAATCCAAGTAATGATTTGTCTCTGATTCCGTTGCACAATTCTTTTTCGGGGACGAAAAAAGTGTAAGTGTGGGGATATTTGATGTATTGCAAAATACATACTTTTATCGTGTATAGTTTGTACGTTCTTTCGTTATTTTTAGTTTAGTTTTATTTAGAATTACGTACTATTGATGGAAGTTCGTTTTTCCAGGTCTTGATACGATAATTGGCTGAAAATTGAGTGGAAACGAGCTTGACGCTGAAATCGTATGCATTGGAATGAGTCACAAAGAGTTAGAATTATTTTTGAGGAGTTTTTGGATGTTAAAGCTGAATTTCGGAGGCAACCTTCTGTGAAAAATGGCCAGTCGCGTAGCGCTAGCATAAGAGGTTGATCAGTCGCGCTACGCTACAACATGAAACAAGAATTGCTGATTTTGGAGGCTCTCGCGTAGCGCGAGCGTGAAAGGCAGACCCGTCGCGCTACGCGACGGGTAGGAATATCGCGAATTACTTGTTAGCTGCTAGGGTTTACTATTTAATGAATTTTTAACATTAGAAAAATTAGTTACGAATTGGGAGACTTAGAGAGCAAGTTTGGAGCATTCTTTTGGAGCAATCGGAGATTTTGAAGCACCAGAATCATTGGTACGAGTTGAGAGTGAAGAATCGAAGATCAATCGGGTTTTCCAATCCTTTGTTTGTCGTTTATTTGTTTGATACTTGTCACGATGAATTCTTCATTCAATTACTTTGCTTTGATTTCACCATTTAAGATGCTTGGCTAAATTGTTTTAACTACCTAGACAAGATGATAGTTTGATTTAAAGTTTGTATTTTTAATGGTTTATTATTGTTCGTTTATGGATTGATTTCTGAAAGTAACGTGTTCTAGAATTTCTGATTTGGTGCTTATGCATACTTGACAATTGTTTTACTACTGTTTGTTACTTCATATGATCCTTGGTGACGGTCTTTATCACATAATAGGATTATATTAGGGTTCTTGATCTAGGTGAGTGTCTATATCACGTAATAGATTATTAATCCTTTAGGGTGAAAATAGCTTAAGTAACCTTAGAAGTAATATTTGGTAATTTAATAAAATCAAGTGTTCTGCTTAACTTGTCGCTGAGAGGCTCGAGTTAGTTATTAGGTCGCAGTGTATTATATATTTAAGATAGGTTTTGAGAGAAATCGGTCTTATTTCCCTAAGTGCAGTTGTGTCTAGTAAACCAAGTCAGAACCTAGAATTGCCTTAGATTATCGCGCTGAGAGGTAGATAGTCATATTAGGGCACTTTTAGAATCGTTAGAGGACTGAGAGGAAATCTAACAGTCGGTGTTCACAACAGCCTTGTAGGGTTTCCTAGGTTTCTTCCTGAGAAGGGTCGGGAAGTCTTAGCATTGAAATACCTTAAGGTTTAGTATCTTACGATCCCGGCTCCATACAACTTTAATACCATTAGAAATCCATTCCCATTCAAACTGGATTCGAGTCTAGGTAGTCTTTAATCTCATCTGAATACAAATTTCGTTCTTCGTTCGTGTCTTAGTTCTAATTTCACTATTTTAGTAGTTAACATAGATTTCCTTAGTTTTTCAGTAACCCCCACCCCCCAAATCAATTAAACAAGTTTAAGTCGCGTCAGTCAGTGTCTATTAGAGTCTAGTTTACGTAATACATAGAGTCTTTGGGTTCGATACTCGGACTTGCTAGGTTATACTACATTGATCGGTACACTTGCCGATTGTGTGGTTTAGGTTTAAAGAGTCTTAGTTATAAATTTAAAGCTTTTCGTGTCTAGTTTAGAGAGTCTAATTTAGTTCATATTTTATAGTCTGTTCAGCACACATCACTATTGCACTAATTGTCGTAACACACGCTCGGTTCAAAATAGTCACTCATATCAACCATCCAATTCATACACCTACTATGAGGAACCCAGGTACGAGCCATCAACTTCATACACATCATATGAAGACCAAAGGTATGAACCTCCTCCCTCATACTCATATTTTGATGAACCAAGGTATGAGCCTTCATACTCATACTTTGAGGAACCAAGATATGAGCCACCACCTTCGTATGCTTATTATGAGGAACCATGGCGTGAACAACCCACCTCATATGAGTATTACGAAGAACAAAATTACGACCCTTATCCATCATATACTTACAATGAAGAACAATGGTGCGAACCATCTACTTCATATGGGTATTATGAGGAACAAAGGATCGAACAACCGGATTCAAGCTTAGAAAATACCGATTCTTTTTCTATAACCGAAGTGACCGATAGGATATTAGAACACATTAGAGTTATCGATCGATGTATAAAAGAAGCTCGCGCAAGGGAAAAGGAGTCCCGCGCAAGAGAAGAATTAAAAAGGGAAGAGATAACTGAAAGTGTTAAAATGGAAGAACAAATAAGTGAAAAACCGACACATGAGTTAAACAACGAAAAAGGTGAGTCCGACAACGTTAAAATTCAAGGAGAGTCTAATTTTGAAGAAATTAATCTCTTGTCACCTTCTTTTGAAAATCATTGTTTAGTACCCACTCATGCTAAGTTTTTAAAAGAGTTAAACACTAACACTAAAATTGACGAAACGGTAAGTGTTAAGTTAACTGATGATCAAACCTCACTAATAAAAGAAGACCCATTTGAAATTAACATTACACCGGTTCCATGTTTCTTTCAAAATCCGTTTATTAGTAATGTCACAATCGATAAAGATCTTTGTGTTAACATAATGCCTAACTACATTTTCGAAAAATTAAGTATTAGTGATTTTTCTCCACTTCAAATACCCATTTTTCTATCCAATCGGAAAGTAAAAAAATCAATCGGTATAGTTGAGGATGTATTGGTTCAAACAAATCAAA
>JARYGA010009092.1:0-16395 GCA_030545235.1 Helianthus tuberosus | reverse complement strand
TGAAACACAATAATCACGCATATTGAAAACATTAATCACGCATGTTATATAACAAATCACGCACGTTGTTGAACGTGAAGTACGTTAAGCCGTAATGTACGATATACTTTTTCTATATATATATATATATCATATATTCAGAGTTAAATACTATATGTTTTTGTGTCTTACCGATTCTGCTTCCTCTGTTGGTTCTTCTGCCACGGGAATGTTTGATTCCCTACCAACATCTGCATTCTCATCCCGCCTATTCAAATGTATATTTCGAGTATAACGATCATTGTCTCTACACTCATCATCATCCACTTGCCTTTCATCCTCTCCATGTATATCTTCATGAATCAAATCCTCCTCGACACCAGCACCATCATTGTCTTTGCCCTCGTCAGCATCGACTTGTCGTTCGACCTTTTCATGCACGGGTTCATCAGTTGAAGAACGTTGACGCACCTCGCTTTCATTTGATTTTTGGGTCTTTAATACTGTTTTAGACTTTGAAGTACCTTTCTTTCTTCTTTTCTCAGACTTCAGACCTTTATTCTTTATGTCCTCCAGTTTGCATAATGTACGCTCTTCAATATGTTCTATAACAAACAAACCTTTACGTTTAACACGTACATCATGCAACTTGCTTGTATGATCTGCATAGATAAGCTGTAAACAAAAAAATATTTGTCACTCCGTTTTGTTTGGATAAATGCCACAAATGACAAATTAATATTTAACTTATGATCTTACCGCAAGCAAAAACAGAGGCCCATTAAAAACTTGAGCAGGGTGCCAGCCTTTTCTCGCTCTGTCTAACAAAGTTAGCATGTTATCACACCAACACAGTTCTTTTAAGTCAACATCCTTTGTTATTAATGGCAAAAATCTTTGGTTGACAGTGCCACTTTTCGTTCCTTCACCTAGATGTGTAAACATCAACACCAAAAAGTTAAGAACAAACAACATTCCACAATCATTGCGTTCTCTCTTGCATCGCCTATCCAAATAAGTTTGTGTTTCATGTATAAGAAACCTGGTGAAGCCTGTTGGGAATTGACTTCTCCACAGTTTAACAACAGGACTTTTTATGCTTGGCCTATTGTTCTATGTTATTATTCTTGATCCGTTCGGAATTCCCAATACATTGTGAACCAATTCTGGACTTAACTTTATTGACTGAGATCCAAGATTTAATATTCTTGTTGAATCATCATAGTTCTTAGCCAACCAAAGTCCAAAGCTGGTAGGAACATGCTGAATCTTCAGATTTAGAATAGAACCAAAACCAATATCTCTTACAATGTTCTTTTTCTTGTCATTAAACTTTAGCATCCACTCATATAGAGTGTTTGGTGAGCATCTTGGTAAAATCTTCTCACCAGTATATGGGAAAAACATTTGACATTCATGGTGATTTGATTCCTCAGGTTGGTCCTTTCGACGTCGCTTCTTTGGTAAGGTATCATCAACTATTATATAACTTAACGAATTTTAGAAACAAACTACAACTAAGATTTTCATGTTTAAATGAATACCTGGTTTTTTTACTTTTGATGCAGCAGGATTAACAAAATCAACATCATCATTATCATCAGCATCACCACAGTCTTCCTGTAAAACTGCAGCAGCAAATCAAATAAAATAATAAACTATGAAGGGAACAAAATGTATATTATATTTAATCATTTTAAATTGATCTATAACATACCTTCCCTCTTTCGTTTCACAGCAGCACCTGACAAAGTTCTTTCATGTCTCCACATTTTATTAGAAACAAAACACATAAAAAATATTAATTGTAACACGTTATTTAATCCTACTATTGACATTATCTAATGACTACAACATACAATACAACATTGTTTTGTTAATATATCACAGTGTTACAATTTAAACATTGTGTTATATTTATCAACCTGTTTTTTATTATTATCTAGTCATCGCAATCAGAAAGCATAACTACACTTGATTTGATGATTTTAAACTTGATAGACCCAAGTTTGATTACATTTCTCCAACTTATTCTGCCAATTTTAACAAAATACTATCAGGAACTATAACATTACAATGTTGTAAAACAACACATAATATTCAACATACAAAATCAATACAAAAACACAATCCTATAGTTTACCACATATGTAAAAAACACAACATGCATCAAGATACTGTAAATAATCAAGTAACATATGCAAACACAATGATTTCCAAAACCACAATATTAAAAAAAAAGCATAATTAATATAAAAAACATAGTGGATACAACGTTATACAACAAAAACAAACGTCTACATACACATTATAGTTATACAAAAACTAACCGACTTGTAGAAACAATATTCCAAACAAAATCACAAATCTAAAAACACAATATACTTGAACAACTTCAATTTAAACATTAAAAATAAAAAATAAGAAATAAACCATACCAAAAATATATGAAACGCATTTACCTCTTCTTACGAATCTATTAGTTTTGCTTGTACATAATGACTTCTTTCTATTTCCACTTATATGTTTCTTTGCAATTTCCACTTCAACCTCTTGGCTTTTACTTCCTCTAACAGTATCACCTACTTCATCTTCACTGTAATTTCTTGACGATTTCTTACCTATTTAACCAATAGACTTAAAACAAATCAAAACACAATGAAAATAATAATCAACAACACCATGACAACTTACTTGTAAATCGCAAGTCAACGTTTGCAATAGACGCCATTGCAAATGTAGTTCCAAATGATTAAGATTAGTAGACAAAGCAACA
This sequence comes from Helianthus tuberosus, assembly GCA_030545235.1. Classification (NCBI taxonomy): domain Eukaryota; kingdom Viridiplantae; phylum Streptophyta; class Magnoliopsida; order Asterales; family Asteraceae; genus Helianthus; species Helianthus tuberosus. Next base: position 13,640 of record JARYGA010009092.1, on the reverse strand, counting down.
AACACAATCGCAAATTGTATAACTTCGAGCCCTAAGTTTCCGTTAAAACCGAATGTTCATCGTTTTCCCTTTTCTTGACTATTATACAGTTAATCTCAAAACAATAATAAGAAATTACCTTTTTGCCCCCCCACACTGAATACCAGTTAAATGAATGTTTAATCTTATTCAAATCTTATTACAAAAAATAGTACCACTAAATAAACCGAACCCAAATATAACATGCATAAAAAAACATAATTATTTAAATATATATTCATTTTTTTTAAATATAGAAATAAAAATTTACTAAAACTTCATTCTTATTCTCATTCATCATCCTATATACAACATACTAAGTACTCATCGGTCTAAGTAACAAAGATAGTGATTCACCGAGGGATTTCTTTGCGGATGACATGGTTCGTGTGGAAGATGAGGAAAATAAACCCTAGAATCGGCTGCAATTTTGGAATGAAAAGAAAGTGTGAAGAAGAAAGAGATGGAGATTAAAGTGTGAAGAAGAAAGAGGGAGTTGGGATATGATTTACTTCTCACACAGGTGCATTATGCATTTCAAAATTCCCTAAAAAAACAATTTATCATAATAATAATAAAACCAATTATCCTATATATTAATAAACCAACCTTATGAATAGTAGATGTCACATCATAATCAATAGTAAACTTTTCTTATTGGTTCACATAAATCCACTCACATATTGACACGTGACAAAGTTAATGAATATGAATATTGTTACCCCTACCCACACCCACCCCCTTAGACGAAATTGTTGACTTCTTTTCCCCTATCACCCGAAACACCCAATGCTTCAATGTACTTCTAATTTCATTTTTTAGATGTGATTTCATTGTAGTTTTTTCTTACTCTTTTAATTTTCAAAGGAAGTAATACACTTTGCTGATCTGAAAAAGACACCACTAACAAAACCTAGAAATGAAGCATGATAAAGATTTTAACACAAAGATTAAACCTAGAAACCAAACATGTGACGCAAGAAATCCAAAAGAAAAAAAAAACGTTTTAATGCTTTATAATCATATATGCTAACCACAATGTAAATCACGCAACGCGCGTCGGGCAATGACCCTAGTTTATCATAATAATAAAATCCTATCATATACAAAAGGAATTATGACATCAGCATTGACATGTGGCAAATGTTAGAGATTGCCTACATCAGCTTAAAGTCTCCTATTATAAATTATATATACATAGTCTAACTATCAGAACATTGAGTTATATGAATCTAGCTATATTTAACGTAATATCATGCTCGGAATAAATACAAATAACTGTTGTTAAAATACCACTTTATTACAATTTAATTTATATAATTTTAATTAACATATATGTTTTACTTTATATATTATATATTAGTTGCAAGTATATACCAACAACCATTAACAAAAACATCGTAAGAATATATTATCAACAATTTATAAAAGCACAACGGCGTACAAAATTACCATAATTTAATATTAAATGGATAAAACAATCTAATATAACATCATTTTTATCTAATAAATAGCGATAAAGGCTGGCGCAACAAAGTCAAACTCACCACATCTAACACACAAATATCAAAATGATTATCTCAATTTTTCAAACCATAATGTCATCCATTTAATAATTTGTAAACAATAAATAAAAGAAAAAAATTAACCTAATTTAAGATTTTTTTTAAAAATAACCAGCACTATTTAAGATCCCTGCAACATATTCATATGACCAAGACTTTACCCCATTTACATCGACTCTCTCTCACACCATCATTTTTTACTTCTCTTTTTAGTAGTCCCATACAGAAAACTCTACTTTTACCGCTTATTTCCTTCATTTTAACAGTTACATTTACAAACCCCTTTTTATTCATCGTCATTACACTTGACCAATTATTACAGTTCAGGTCAAACTTGAAAATTGTATCATTTGATTCACCTTAAATTTTTTGCACAAAGATGGCGTCTTTCAAGAATGACAGGGACAAAAATGATAAAAAAAACTTGAAGTTTGGTCTGAACTGGCATAACTAAACAAACTACAAGGCCAAAAATAAAATTCAACTAAAAACAAATATAACTTTAAAAATTTATACAGGAAATTCCCAAAAGATTTCATTAAGGATTATATTATTTTATATCTTATATTTTATATATATATATATAGGGAGAAGATCATGCGAGAACCACCTCTTATTGCGAGAACCGCGAGAACCAATGTGAACACACCAAAAATGCCTAAAAATAGCTAAAAATCACACAAATTTTTTTTTTTTGATTTTTTAGGTTAAAATCGCTACTTTTCGAACCAAAAAAAAAAAAAAAAAAAAATTTAATTTTTTTTTAAATTTTTTTTTGCTTCGAAAAGTAGCGATTTTAACCTAAAAAATATTAAAAAAATCAAAAAAAAATTTTTGGATTTTTTTAGATTTTTTTAGGTTTTTTGGGGGTTTAGTTTTTAGCATTTTAGCTTGGGGGGTGGGGGGGTGGGGGGGGGGGTTTAGGTTTTTGGGGGGTGGGGGAGGGGGGTTTAGGCTTTTTTTGGGGGGGGGGGGGGGTGGGGTTAGGTTTTTTTTAGGTTTTTTTAGGTTTTTTTTAGCTTGGGGGGGGGGGGTTAGGTTTTTTTTGGGGGGGGGGGGGGTGGGGCGGTTTAGGTTTTTGGGTGGGGGGTGGGGGTTAGGTTTTTTTAGGGTTTTTTTAGGTTTTTTTAGCTATTTTAGGTTGTGTTCACATTGGTTCTCATGGTTCTCACAATAAGGGTGGTTCTCGCATGAGCCCCTCCCTATATATATATATATATATATATATCTACCATATATTTGAAAGTAAGTTGGGCTGATGTGGCAGGCATCAAATATGGTTTTTGGCTCCAAAACTCACTTCTCAATCTTTTAACATGGAATGGAGCATCCAGCCTAAAAACCCGACCCATTTTTTCGGATCCTATAAAAGTCTTCTAAATATTTGTTCATCTAAATCATCGTTAAATCCTCACATCTTCTTCACGTTTCCCCACAAAACCTTTCATCATCACCAAATCTACACTTCATATCTCAAATCTTCAATCGATCAAATCTTAATTTCCAACACAAAAGAAACATTTCTTCTCTTAAACCTGGTTATCTCCACAATCTTCATCACTTGATTCTTCTCCGAGAAGGTATGGTTACCTTATATGTTTGTCTTTCAAGATTTTTATGATTTGGATGATGTTCATGGTTTATTTATAATTATCTTCATCGATTAAGTGAGGATTATCTTCACAATCTGCATCAGTTGATTCTTCCCCGAGAAACTATGGTTACCGTATATGTTTTTTTTGTACTAAGACTTGTAAGATTTTGTATCAATTGTGTGAAGTTCATGTATGTTATGTTATTATCTTTGTCGTATATGTGAAGATTCTACTCCGATTATAATTTTTTTGATATTTTGTTCCGTATTTAGGTATGCTTTTCGTTTATTTTTTTTATTTTTTTGGATATAGGGATCTGATTTTTTTTGTATATTGCACTCTGACTCTCATATTTTGGATGTGTGGTTGAGTGTTTTATGATAGATTAGGTTTTCGATATTTGTTGATTTTATTGCTAGAATGGTTTATGATATGGGTTTTCTATGTTTATGACAACCTTGAGTTTGCTGGTTTTTTGACCTATACATGCAATGTTTAATGTCAAAAACTATAGCCACATTTATCCGTGATTAAAGAACATATATCTCTAATACTTCATTAACACTCTTGTAATTTTTAAAACCTGTCATGCCCTTACCATTCAATCAAGTATGCCCTTAAGAACCCTTAACAATACAAGCCTTAACCATGGATGTATGCTTGTACTACTTTTAGTGATAGCTGATAAGATATGTCTTAACCATGGATGTATGAATGAATTACTTTTACTGATAACTTATAACTTAGGCACAAACTTAAAGGAATAAACTTTAGTTAACTATTGTATGCAGATAGAATTTCCTGAGCTGAACATTTCGAATAATAAGGATATTCATAGACTTGAAAATGATATAAAGTATAAAGATTTGATAAAATACGATGTGATATATGACATAGCAAGTAACAATGAATAAGGACATCCGTAGCACTTAACATAGTAGAGCAAAATACATTGACAGTAGAAACACTTGTTTAGTTGTCACAACATAATATATCAAAAAAATTAGTTTAAAGCATTACACTTTATTAGCTGACTATAACAACTACAACATATATCTTACAAAACGACATGACTTTGCGTGCATTTGGAATTGCAGTCTGCAAATGGCACCATCTTTCTGCGTAGTGTTAAAACGACCATCACGTTCTCGACTAGTACACATCCTCTGAGAATACAATTAAATATAAATAATTGCTTACTGGTTTTGTTTATCTTTCACACACTTATATAGTAAATCTTTCAGCCACTACCTCCATCAATTGGGTTCTTTCATGACAATGAACTACAAAACAAAAGCAAAATTTGTATACAGGCAGATAACAGGCATCATTGGGACGTCAACATCAGGAAAATAAACAGAGTATACTACTTTGCAGATGGCTGGAAAAATATTGTTGATGATTTAGGGCTTGATGATGTTTGTTTGATAGTATTTGAAGCTCACAGTGAATGCAAATACAAAATCAAAGCCTTTAAAGATTCACGTCAACTGGGACCATCATTCTGCGATGCAATATCCAAACGATCGGAGAAACACATTGTACACTCTTAACCATGAACTCCCAAAATAACTTAAAACAACAAATGTGTTATAATTTACATAACAAATAACTGCATCTCATCTGTCTAATATAATTATTGCAGAGGCTCCCTAAAAACTTTCTCAAAGACAATATGAAAAATAAACCCCCAAACATGTCAATACAACTATCTGCAGGTGAAGGACATACATGGGAATTAAAGATAGAGAAAAGAGGAAGACGATACTATTTGACAGATGGATGGATGAATGTTATAAAAGACATGCAGCTAAAATTCGGCTACATTCTTGTGTTTGACATAATTCAAAATCCAAAGCTGACGATGACTGTTTTCCATCCTGATGGAAGTGAATTTATAATCCCAAAAAAAGAACCTGTTGAACAAAAAGAAGCGCACACACATAACCAAGGATGCCACAACAAAGCACCATCATCTACTGCAGACAACAGCACATTTGAAAAGACTGCCACAGAGAAATTCGTAAGATATCCGATACAATTTTTAACTATAATCACAGTTCACTTATATGCATTGAATTCTAACCAACTATTCCATATACTAACATTGTTTATTACACTACTTGAAAAACAGTTCATCCCAGATGAAGTTGTTAAAAAGAAGAAAATTGCTCAGACACGCACTTTGATAATAAAAAATCAAGAAGGAAGTTGTTATAACCTGGGAGTCAAAATTCATTCACGTAGAGCGCGAAAGGAATATCTGGTGAATGAATGGCTGCAATTTATGGCAGAGAATGATATATCTTTTGGAGATAAGTGCACTTTCAAGATCTTAGAAGATGAAGGTATGATATTACTTTCAAACGTTTGTAGGTTAAATTAATTCACACAGCCAGAAGTAGATTCAGAACCAACTTGACTTCTTTTTGCAACAACTAATATGCAGTATGGTTGGTGATAGTTTTTTTTGTTTAAATTAACCGTCGTTAAACATGAAGGCTTATAACACTTTCCCTAAACTTCAAAAAACAATGTATTTTGTATTGGTAATACCCGTACACAATGATAATCATCGTTGCTCTACTTACATTGTTGTTTATCATATTGTTTCAAAACGAATATGTCCTTGCAAACAAATAGTAAATAATAATTTTGTATGAACTAACATGTTAACGTAACATATAGCATCTGCTATAGACCACTGTAATAATCACCACAAAATACAGACCACTCAAACATACATCAACTACTATATCCCAATAGCAGTAATAAACTGCATTTGATGCAATGGTTGTTTAATATGTAAACATGTCTATAAGTGTGATGGATTAAAAAATATACACTGGTTTACAAATGTTTCTACTTTTACATAAATCATCAAACAAATGATAAGTAATACATATTCAAAACGAATAAAAATAGCCAACCACAATTAATACTACAATGGAGTCCCAAAAATGTTCCCAATGACAATAGAAAAATAAAACTAAATAAAATTGAAACACTTTTTAATAAACACAATAAACAAAATTGCTAACAATATAACAGCAAATAAAAATACAAGAAAATAGCACTACCCAATAGCTGAATCAACAGTCTCTAAAAATAATGCTCCTTTATGACCAAATAATGCTCCTTTAAGCCAACAAAAAGAATCAACATGTTGAAGGTATTCAAAATCTTGTACACTCATGTATACTTCAGCAATATTCCCAAATTTGGGGAGCAAAATCAATTTGCCATTTGCCACATCCGATGCTCCACACCATTCCACAAATGAGAATGTTTCAACATTTGGGAAGGACGACACCTTAGACCATAAATTATCTTGATATTTGAAAAGACTCGCATTAACATTAGGCCAGATTTCAACAACAAACATATGAAGCTTATTGTTAACAGTGAGAAAATGTCCGTCATAAACATACAGGTCATTAACTAGTGGAAAAGGAAACCTCTTAAACGATTCAGTAATTACATCAAAACCAATTATATGAATGTCACCCCGTACCCTCACTTGTTTAACAGTGAAATATAAGGTATTGTTCACAAAAGAGCCAACAGACCAAATATAACACCCCGCTGCATATTTTTTCCCAATAAAAAAGTCTACATTTCTCCAAGTGCCGAGTCGTCGTGAATAAACACGAGCAAGATCATAATTACGACGACGTTTAATGTGTAATATTTTAAGATCGGAGGATGTATCAAAATACATACCAGCTGCATCCGATTGCCAATCATATATACGATCAAAGTCCTCATCAAACAAAATTTTGAAACTCATAGTAGTTGGATTCCAAAGCATCATTTGATATGAAGGCCTTTCGTTGCAAACTAATAAAAGCCCACCAACAGTAGAAATAATATGTAACAACAAAGGCCGAGTTTTACCAGGGAAACAAATAGTTTTCCTTGCACCAATGTCTACCTGTCCATCCACTATGCTATCCATAAATATTGATAGTGTTTGAATGGTGATTCGTTTCCGACATTTTGAACTACCAATCCGGCTAGAATGCAAAGCAGCAAACTAAGAACTTGATAACTCATCACGCCATTGTTTACAAACACATTTGAAATGACCGATTGCCTTAACTGGGAGTCTAGATAGTATTTCAGAAACTACAACTTCGATTCCAAGGTCTGCCATGCTATAACCTACATTAAAAAGATAAAATTATACATAAAGTAAATACACAAATAACCGTAAGAAACTGCCTTAACTGGGACTCTACTTAGTAAAAGACGTTCAATTATTGTAGTAACTCCTAAACTACCACGTCACATATAAAAAACACAGCACTTGACTTAATAAGTTTTGAATATAAAAACAAACAATATATTAAAAAAAACGCCTTACATAAAGTATTATCAAACAACTAAACTATAAATAAAAAAGACCATTCCATACTCAATAATTGCATATAACCCTTAGCCCAACGTACATTCAATAGTAATCATTTCACTCAATCTTAAATCCTATTATATATAATACTTCTCATAACTACATCTTTTTTTATCATCTTTTCAACCTTTGTTTATCTTCACTCAACTCACACAATAAAACACACCATGAAGTAGAACAAAAAAAAATATTAGAAAAAAAAACACAACATCATACCATAACAAACAATTGGCTTGCGTATAACACAATCCATAGAAAAAAAAAACAAAACTATAATTTAGAATATATATACAACTAAAATATAACATGTAACTAATAATCACTTAAGTTATCTAGACTATAAAAATAACTGACATTGGAAAAACACAATTTATATATTTATATCTTATATTTTTCTAAACCACTTTACATTAATTACTTGAAAAGATTCAACTGCAAATGAAAAGACCATTTCAATAAATCATTATTGCATCTAAGCTCATATCCCAATAAGAAATCATTACTCTTCTTTCACACAAATTGTTAATCCTATTATATATAATACCTCCTAACTACATCCTTGTCTAACCTCTTCAACGACTCTCTATCTTCACTTAACTCTTCTCTATTCTAACTACAATGAATACGTCAAACTCCAAAGGTTGGTCTGAACTGTCCCAAGTTAAAAGGGATATCTATGAAGGATTCAAAGGTCAATATGAAGACACAGAAAGAGAGATCAGAGACAGCTTGATTGACATAACACGACTACTTCAACAGCAACTACGGGAGAATAAGAAGATGAGAATGAAGATCATGAGCAACCCACCTTCAAATGAACAGTACATTGCTGGATTGCTTCTGTCTGATGAAGAAAGGGACACAGAGGATCTTCTTGATAAAGCAAACAGCTTAGCTGACCAATACACAGCAAAAACCAACCAAGGAAAGCAAGCTCTTACTAAATTTCTGGCTTCTTAGACTGAATGCAAATTAGTTTGTTTAATGTGCATGTAGCTGTTGGTATGAGGTTTCTTTCCATGATAGTAGGACACTTCCTTATCTTTTCGCTTTTTGATCTCATACTTAACGACCAACATGATTCCACATCTAATGTATTGACAAATTTTGTTATTATCTATAATTTTGTCAATGAATGATGGTTATATTTATGTTCCTCTTATAAGTTTTTATATATACAACTTAACTAATGTACTACCTCCGTCCCATTAAAAGTGTCATGTTTTGAATTTTCAAAATCTTTATTTATAAACTTTGACTTTAATTATATATTTTTTGTGTTGTATAAAACTTGATGAAAATTAACCCGATAAAAACATTTGTAAAACACACTCAAATCATATAACTTTCATCAAGTATCATCTAACACAAACAAAATTATTTAAGGTCAAAGTTTATAAATAAAGACTTTGAAAATTCAAAATAGGACACTTTTAGTGGGACAGAGCGAGTAGCATATTATTATTAACAACCAATATCTAAACTGAACTTCAGATACTCACACATAAGAAATCTGAACAGTATCAAAACATACAAGAATAAAAAAACAGAAGAGAAAGTTTATGTCCAGAATAAAAAACATTGAACAAACACAAAACATAAAAACCATCGCTCTAAAATGCAACAAACAAAAGAAACTACATCTCACTCATTAAAATGGGTAAACTTAATCTCTTTCTTACCAACATCTTTCACGCTCCCCACAATATTATTACTTGTACTTTCACAGATGCTCGAGTTCGAAATGACATCCAAATTGTAAAGATCAAGCAATTTACGCTTAGACGTCGTATCTTTACAAACCATTGAACATGTTTTTTTATCAATTGAATCACCATCGGAACTCATCACAAGCGAAATTGGAGTACCATTCTTCTTATCATCAAGGATACAGCTCTAAACCAAAATTGAAAAAGTTTATTAACTAAATACAACTATAATACTTCAGTTAAAAATTCATAGTACCTGACTAATCCCAGACATTTGTTTAACCACATCAACAACTGATTCATCGTCAGTTATTCTTTGAATCTCGTATTCTTCATCACAACATGTCAAGTTAGTCTCACTGACTTCAATCTTGAATGCAAACAATTTATCCACCAAAGTTTTTAATTCGTTTGGAAATCGCACAGTACCATCATCCTGAAAACATAAAAGATAGGATATATAACCAAAAAGTTAGCTTACAAAAAAATATAATTTGAGAAATAGAAACTAAATATAAATCATACACATGCATACTACCAATGTGTTATCCTGAACCAACTGTTTTGCAGACTTCTCGATAACATGGTTAGCCGTATTATGAAACAAAATAAGAGATACATCACCACTGCTATCCTCAACACGAACCTTCAATCTAATTGATAACATAACAAATAAATTTGAATTCAAACGGATCACATAAACTAAAATAAGGTAACTGATGAAGAAAGTTACAATTTCAAAATGACAACATAAATAACAACAGAATAACAACCATACCTTAAAACCGGTTCAGCAATAACATTTTTCGACAAAATTCATTAGTGCACACATACAAAGTATGTTGGTCTTCATCACAACCTCCGTCAGATTTAGTTAAACCCATGTTTTTTTGTAAAAGCCTCATTTAAACAATTAGGACACTTCAAAGAAAACCAACCAACCTCCTTGGATATTTCCTTTACGGTACCCAGTATGATAACAGATCGTGGCTGTAAAAAATATAAATATATCCACTTACATCTAATGTAAATACATATTGAAATACCAAACTTGAAATGGTCTATGATTACCTCACTAATTTCCCACACATCATCGATGTTACTAAAAACAACATTCTTTAGAAAATCATCCATAACCACCTGCAACCCGATAGAATTAGAAAGCAGTAATGCATCAACTTTGCTGTCAGTAACTCAGAATCTAATACAAAAACAATGTAGACAATTATCACATAATGCAATGCACTTGTTTTCAAAACAGAAAGAATATGAACTAAACAAACCTTACGAATAAAACTGGACATAATCGAGTATGATATGTTTATTAAATAATCAAGTAATACGATATTTATACACCATAAAAAGCAGTTGATGACACCAGATTTGTAGGAACATGGGCGACAGCACATAAGTAGTAAACCGCTAATACATACCATGTTGTAAAACAAATAATACATAAAGTATAGCATGTAAAATAAAAAAACAATAATATAGAAAAAACACAATCATAATACTACCATATAAAATAAAAAACCCAATACTATATAAACACACAATCATAAACACTCCGGATGCTTAGCTTATAATCCAATAAGGGAATTTATTAATTTCTCTACCACAAAATATTTATTACACATCAAACACAACATTTAATGTTATACAATAAGATAAAATAAGACACACAACTACAAAAGAATAGTTAAACATGAATACAAATGTTCTAATACATACATTGTCATATAATAAGAAATTCCATTTTGCTCCCTGTGGTTTGGTCACTTTAACAGTTTTGCCCCAAACCTTTAAAAATAGCCATTTTCCTCCAATAGTTTGCTATAGTTTTTCCATTTTGCTCCCCGCCTCTAACTCCATCCAAATTGTCTGTATTTCCATTTTGCTCCCCGCAGGGAGCAAAATGCATAAACCATAGCAAACGATTGGAGGAAAATGTCTATTTTTAAAGGTTTGGGGCAAAATCATTAAAGTGACCAAACCACAGGGAGCAAAACGGAAGTTTACTCAAAAATCACTCTTCATAAAATAAAAAAATTTCTTAAAAAATTACACAATAATAACCATTCCAGATAACTACCTCTACATTAAATTTGAGTTAGGATCGGTTAAGAGAGGTTTATTAACAAATGAACACAGCAGTTTACCTTACCATCTTTGTAGGACAACATGCAAGAAAGACTACAACAACTTATTAACCTAAAATCCTGCATTATAAACCGCTAGTACATACCATATATTAAAATTACACATATTAAAGATTTCATTTAATATAATAACACAATATTATACAAAAGAAGGATAGAACCAAATGATAAACATACCATCTATTTTTACAACTACCTTTTAGCACACATTCATGAGTTGTACTAAATGATATACATACATGACACATATACAAAAAAAAAGCAATTGATGATATCAGGTTTGTAGCACATCTTCACCTAAATATATAGTAAAACAAATTAAACTGAAAATATTAAAAGTTCGAAATAATATATGATTAAATAACACCAATCACAAATAAATATCCATGCAGACAACTGTTAATACACTTATACATACGGAACTACTTGAAACAATAAACAAAATTCGAAAAAACGACCACCATTCCCTATAATATAGCATAATAATTTCTAATCAATCGGCGAAACAACGGTCTCGATAAATAATGCTTGTTCCACACCAATGTAGGAATCAAGATGTTGAAGGTAATTAAAAACTTCATTACTCAGCTTAGCTTCAACAGGACGAATCCAAACGTTTCTAAGCAACCACTTGTTGTTTTGAAATATAGTAGACCAACGCAAACTTTGTTCATAAATAATAATATGAATATTATTGATAGAAAACATCTTGATGAAGGCTTCATCTTCAACTTTGTACAAACCAACAGATAACTCGGGAGACCCTTCAACAACAATAAAATGGAGCTTCTTTGCAATGCTCAGAATTTTTCCTGGCCAAGGAGTAACTTCCAAACTTTCAGGAAAACGAATGCTTCTAAAAGTTTCGGAAATAACATTGAAAGCAACTATATACCTCTCGAAAGGGCCAGGATACCAACTTCTTGAACACACGAAATATATGGATTTGCCAGAATAAATTCCGGAAGACATTGAATAACCCCGACCACCGAAATTAACTCCCCTCAAGAAATCTATTTCCCTCCACGTCTCACAACGTCGTGAATAAACACGAGCAGTAACGACATTATTCAACAAATAATATTTGATGTGAAGCACTTTAAGATCATTGGTTTCATCAAAATACATTCCACCTGTATCACATTTTTGAACATACCGCTGAGAAAAGTCTGAGACGGACAACAACTTATGGCACCTGGTTGTTGCATTCCAAAGGATCAGCTCACAGCATCTCGCATTAAAAGACACTAACAACAGCCCATTAAGCGACGCTAGAATACGTAAGAATATAGGGTCAACATTGCCAGGAAAACTGATCTGTTTGCTTGTAAACACATCCAAATTCCCACCTATTACGTTGTCAACAACAATTGACATACCTCGCAAGGAGAGATATTTCTTATGTGAATTTCCAATTCGACAAGAATGCCTCATCTCAAAAAGAATGAGTTGACAGTTCCTTACGGAAATCTTTGCAAACACATTTCAAACAACCAATAGCTTTGGCAGGGAGCCTTGTGAATATTTCATCAAAGATCAATGCAAACCCAAGCTTTTCCATTTTATAATCTATGGGGCTACAATATAAAATATAATAAATGAAATACAATTGAGACAATTTGATATGTAAATGTTTATATATAAACACAATGTATACAACCGCTTTTCATACACAACCGGATGATAAAATAAGACTAACCAACCACGTAACTTATATAAAAAAAAACTGTTAATGAAAGCAGTTTAACATTGTATTAGCACAATCTTAAACAACTGCTGATTTTAGCAAATATTGACCTTTCTGCAAACATTTTGAAATCAACACGGCAGTTTACCTTACCATCTTTGTAGGAGAACATGCAAGAAAGACTACAACAACTTATTAACCTAAAATCTTTTATAAACACAGCATTTAATGATATACAATAAGATAAGATAAGACACACAACTACAAAAGAATAGTTAAACCTGAATACAAAAGTTCTAACACATACATTGTCATATAATAAGAGAAAATATCACTCTTCATAAAACAACACAATTTCTTAAAAAATTACACAATAATAACCATTCCAGTTAACTACCTCTACATTAAAATTGAGTTAGAATCGATGAACACAGCAGTTTACCTTTCCATCTTTGTAGGAGAACATGCAAGAAAGACTACAACAACTTACTAACCT
>JARYGA010009091.1:0-44992 GCA_030545235.1 Helianthus tuberosus | reverse complement strand
AAATTTGTAAGCATGTGTGGTAATGTTTGTGTTTTGATTGTTAGTTAATTTTTTATTTATAAGAATCTTGGAAAACATGCATGTTCAATCAAAAGGATTATCATAAAAGATACATAAAAATCAGAATATAAACTTACAAAAATAATGTTATATGATGTTTTTGAAGTAATAAAATTATGTCATAAACTTGGTAGCTTTGCATGTTGTACATGTAGCTTAAAAAGTAGTAAAATAGGTGAAATTGCATGATTTATGTGTCATACATGAGACCTGCACCATCATGAGTATAATTACTATTTTAATCAGTAGATAACATGCGTTATGTTAAAATATCAAGTCGTGATGATTTGGTATGGTTACGGTAAAGTTCGGTACAAGACTATGCGTTAAAAACGGTAAAAAGCGACTTTTGAAGTGATTTTTGCAAAACTATTTTAAACAGATTATAAACTGATATTTTGCGTTAAAAACGGTAAAAATCAACTTTTGAAGTGATTTTTGCAAAACTATTTTAAAACAGATTATAAACTGATATTTTATTATAAATATAAGTATTTTAACTTTTATTAAGTTTCTTTGGTGTTTGATTGGACATACGTGACAGCCGACGCCCGAAAACGTTACCGAAAAATGTTAAAATACGCATATTTCAACGTACGCGGAAATGGATGTTCAAGGGTGAAATTTTTGTATTAAAAAGTGGTATTTGAATATGAATATGAATAATGTGATTTGTTAAGTGAATACATGATGATATGAATTGAAACTATGTTTAGGCGTTTGTGCGATAACAACGGTAAACTATATCAAAAATCACGTTATACGTGTAAATTGTGATGAACATGAAAATAATGCTTAGGCTAACTTGATGAGCTAAGTGTTTAAGAATAATAAATATGTGAAATGATGTAATATGTGAATTACGATATATGTCAAATATGTCCTTACTTATGCATATATATTAACGAAGCGTAAATCGTAGATATATTGTAAATAAATAGATATAATAACAAACAAATGGTCACCTATAAAATCGTTCAAATCACAAACATCTTAGTATGTATATATATGAACATATATATATATAGATATACATACATACAAAAATGCCAACATAATCAAAACACAGATTTTTCATGAAAATCTCAAAGATATGTGAAAATTCTAAGTGTTGGAGAAACTTAATTGTTTGTAGAACAATTAGTTATTAAATGATTCCTATTTAAATTAGGATATGTAGATTCAATCTGAGGGATTGCGACAATAAAAATGCACCCAAAGGCGAGTGTCACAAAAACCCCTCTTTTACTCTTTTATATACTGTTTTGGGGGAAGAACACGTCGTTATGAAGGATAAGTATATGTTTTTGTATAAAATATGCCTTTAAATGTTATAAAATATATTTTCATGGAAAATATGATTTTTGGGAATAATATAATGTGTTTTATGAAAAACATGGATTTGGAAAGGTGTATGACTTAAATATATTTTCGAGGAAACGGGTTTTGATTACGGTGTTTTGGGTAAAATGATCGTGGAATAGTTTGAATTTTGCTTAGGACAAATTTATCGGGTCTCAAGAGTGTAAGCGGCGGTAAGGTTTACATTGCGTGGGGGACAACGGGAATTTGTACAACATTAGATACTAAATTGTTATTTAGTAGGTTATATATATTAATGAATTGGGTAGTCGCAAAGGAAATATCCATGCCACAATGTTTAATTATATAAGTAAAGCACGCGTGGAATTGTTGATAGATCTATCGGGTTGACTACCCCGTCGTGACCGGTAGCTCCGGTCCAGATAGCGGCGAATTGATATTCTTTAATTGTCTAGTATTCATTAGATCCTCAATTGTAATGTATAGCTCGTAACATCTAGCTAACTTACGAAACTGAAAGTACGAAAGAATTTAATATCGAAAACAGTGGGTACAAGTTTTCAACAAAGATGAGCTTGTTGAGCTTATTTCGGATGATTTCAACCATGGATTTTACAAAGGAAACAAAATTAACTTTCTTAAACATATATGGATGTTTTAACATTTAGAAATCTATAATAAGAAATTTTTCCTTAAATAAATTGTTACGAATTTTATATGTGAACTCACCCTCCATTGTGTTGACACTTGATTTTACGTGTTCTTCAGGTACATGAGTTTGGCTTCGAGGATTTTGACTTACGTCGCCATGTGGTTGTTTGATGTTTTTTTGTAAATAAATAATTATGTTTGGACAATTTTTAAATACTGCTATGGGACCGTGTGTATTAAGACCCATAAGGGTCAAACAACTATGTTGTGGTTGTGGTTTGAACTTTAAACTTTATGTTTTTAAATAAGTTAATATGTCCAAAATAAACAATGCATCGACCACTAAGACATTTTATGGGTACCAACCTCCGTCACCGCCACGTTTGTATTTCCCCTGCAACGTTTTTGGGGTGTGACACCTTGGACCGTCTGGTAACAATAACGTATCTGTTGGCTAAACCTCTTCTTTTTACCCAAGCTTCAAACTCATCGCGGGATATAAAATCCTAAGTGAAAAATATATATAATATTTTTTAACAAAAAAATATAACATTTATAATACATTTTAAAATGTATAAAATTTAGCAAAAATATATATATCATTCGTACCTGATCAGTTTTGTACTAAACATCAGGGTAAGCGGGTTGCTCGTCACCCAATGACTCTTGGGCGTAAGAAGGCTCACCAACGTCTTGTTGTACGCCCGAGCCACCATTAACAAAAAAGTTATTGTCATGTTCTTCTTATTCGTACGAGGCACCGTAACCGGCTTCATAATACAGAAACCCATAACCATGATCATCGCTAGGCACTATAAACTGAAAAAAAAAATGGTTAACTCATAACGACTCATCCAAAAGCCTTCACAATAAGAAGTAAATATATTTTTACCTCCTTCAAGTCTGGCAACAACGGTTGGCGGGGTACAACAGACTAAAAAAACCAACGGGTAAAAGGTAATGGTAAGTTTACCGAATCGAAAAAAGTAAATAAATACTTACCTCGTTTAGGTCTGGAAGAAACGATTAAATATGATCGGGACGAAAGCCGGACATGACCTCCTCCGCGTGATCATCATTTCCTCTCCCATCATAAGAATCAGGGACAACAGACTCCTCCTAATACAAACGGTGTGCTAAGTATTTCATAAAAAACAAAACAAGTTAAAAAATGCTATACCACATTTCTTTCCGGAATAAACGTGCTCGTGTTTGTGTCAGACGATGACGTGAGGTCGAAGACTCACTCAAAAATAATTCAATTACACTAAATAGATAGTGGTAAGTGGGTATCGAACACAGGGAGTTTGTGGAATGCATGTTTACTAAGTAGCTTTACTAATTGATTAAGTTTAAACCAAAATTCAGAAAATAAATCTCAAAGTATTGGTTGTTTGGTTTGTTTAACTAAGTTTAACTAAACTAAATCGCAAATCACTATTAAGTATTTTTAAACAGAGAAAAGAGGTAGCGATCGTCCCGAGTTTCAGGTTTTAAGTGACAACTAATGTTCATGCCCAACTGAAAAGAACCACATAGACATGGCTCGTGTATGATCAATTGTTTGTGATGAAAGGGAACTAAGTACTCAGATTCCTAGAACGCGAGGTTGTTACCCGATGATCAGTTAACTTACATACAACCCTAATCCCTCCCACGATATCTCGATTGCCAACGGCACCAAGAATATTTGGTTTAGAGCTATGATCAAACACAATTAACAATTTGCAAACAATCATTCAAACACCATAATAAACTAAACAACACATGCAAAGTCAATTATTCCAGAAATTAAAAAGCAAAACACAATTTTCACAAGCAAACCTTACATTTGGGATGATCACCAAGTAAACTAGTCGCTCATGGTTCGGTGAATCATCATAACATTCAAACCTTGGTTCATGGAAATCAAAAACAAAGTCTTAATGTTTAGAATACTAAAGAACACTCAAAAGTGTCACACCCCGATATTTCCACGTATTACCGGTGGGCCCGGTGGGGAGTATCGTGACGTAGTTGATATCATCATAGTCAAACAACACAATATATAAATGCACAGCGGAAGCAAAAGATAGATTCATTTCAACTTTAATAAATTGTAATATCAAGTATCACAAATAGTCGAAACAAATCCACAGGCGGATCAAAATAAAGAGGAACCATTGTTCAACAGTTTTATGACGTCCAAGCTTGCGAGACTTATTGTGGACGCTAGGAGAAAGCCAGCCTAGTTCGAGTAGTACCTGCACTTAACCTTTTTGGGAAAATACGTCAGTTTACACTGGTAAATACAATTTAACTGACTCATTTTGAAAAATTTAATAAAATTGATTTGAATGCACGTGGCACAAAATATCTTTTATAACTTGGGATAATTATTTAAATATAATATTGTAAAAGAATTACATGTTACTTATGCGTTCAGTAGCCCGGTTTGTGCCGGGTTAAAGATCAATAGACACACCACATTATTGGTTTAGGCACTGACGGGTGTACGCCTACACCTCGTTCTTAGGTCGTGGCCATTTCGTAAAATGATGCCAAGGATATCCGGGACATGGTCATTAACCCCCCAAAGGCTTTAAGCAAACAAAACATTTCCAAACGGAGCATATCAATGGTTTAACCTCTATTCGATTAAAGATTCAATGCCCGACCAAGCGGTATTTTATATACCATACCCCAAGCCCGTATAGGGAAAATAAGTTAAAAGTATTTACCTTTGCAAGTATAAATCACCAATAGCAAATGCAGGTAGCTTTTACCGGGTCTCCTATTCTGGAACAAAGGTTTATAATAACCTATTAGATTTCTAATGGGTCTTTAATTAAGCTTAAACTTAGACCGGTTAGTTTTTAAAAGGAAGATACGGTTCGAACGCATGAATAAGCGAAGACCGGGATAGAATGTGATTTAGACCCGACAAGTTTGAATACTTGTATAATATGGGTAAGCTAAACACATTCTGGATTTTGAGATCAAAATGATAAGGTTTGACCCGCTTTGGTCAATTTATGCAAACTAGTTACATAAACAGAACCGAACGCGAAGATTGCGTAACGGGTAATCATAAGATCCATATACAGGTTTCTTAAGTTAATATGCCTTAAATATGTCGTGACATCAATAAGATATCTTTTATTATGCCCGAAACAAATTTAAACTCAAACTATGCCCCGTAGGGGTATTTTGGTCATTTACAAGGTTATAAAAGAGTTTGAACAATAATCTGAGTTACAGGTCTGATATAATCAGTAAAAATACTTAATTTACTAAGTTATAACAGTAGGGTATAGCCTATATGTGAAACTTATTAATTATAACCATACTATGCTTCAAAAGGGCATTTTGGTAATTTCACTTAAGCCAAAATGGTCAAAACTGAAATCTGAGTTAAACAACTTTTGCTTACTGTTAAAATATTATAATTTACCTAAAATATCAGTAGGTATCAACCCTTATATGTTTAAAATAGTTTTAGTACATACTATGCGTTAAAAACGCTTAAAAAGGCGATTAGGAGCCA
The DNA here is from genome assembly GCA_030545235.1 of Helianthus tuberosus. NCBI lineage: Eukaryota > Viridiplantae > Streptophyta > Magnoliopsida > Asterales > Asteraceae > Helianthus > Helianthus tuberosus. The sequence continues at coordinate 39,432 of JARYGA010009091.1, read as the reverse complement.
TTTTCGGGTTCTATATAGAAAGCTGATATTTTTATTATTCCATAAGGTTTAAAATAATTTTATTTATCATATAAAATCATTAGCAAAAGGTTTGGGGTCAAAAAGATATGTAAAACTCATTTTATAGCCCAAAAGGGCAAAACAGACAATTACTGAATCAAGCTTATAACTCTAAGTTATGCTCAACCTAAAATTAATTAAAAATCTTCAAAAATCCTAAAATATTATATTACATCAGTGGGTAAAAAGTTTGATATCAAAAAGTGGGTTTAAATAGGCTATATGCTAATTATTCCGTTTATTCGCTAAAAAGCTTTCTAATTACGCTAATGAGCATAACTCTCAATCTACACCTCAAACTGATGTCAAATTTTGGGTACAAGTTTATAAATCAGTAACTAAGGTTTCTACTCTTTTACATTTTTAAAAATCACGTTTTATGGTGAAAAGGGCATAATAGTCAACATATAAGCAATTAACGGAATCATGCATATTAATTGGATAACTAATGAACCAAGGTGTATAATCACAGAGGGTTATACTAGCATGTAACCTAGTCCAATTAAAGCTCTAAGGCATTTCTAAAACATGCTTAAACGGGTCAGAATTGAAGGTCAAAGCAAAAGTCAAATTATGCGACTTTCGGTTCCGAACCGGGTCTCTACTGAAAATTGTTGGGTTGAACATGTTTAGACATGTTCTTACATTAATTACCAATTTATATTAATGATAAAACAGGTTGTATGGGTTCTACATTGCTAATTATGCATTAATTTGAAAATAAGCATTCTGTTGACTTTTTAATAACAAGTTTGACCCGACAATTGACCTAGTTAGAGTGGGAATCAGGGAGTACCCTTTTAAGGGTTTATTACCCACATAATTACCTACTCAAAGGTACTTTTAATTCGAGATTTGACTAAACCAATTTTAATTAATCTCGAAGTCAAACCTTAATTACGACGGTTTGACTTTTAGCTAATTAACTAAGCTAAACTGAATTAGGAAGGGTTAAGGACACTTACAAATGTCCTAAGTATGATTAGGGACCACTAGGAAACTTGTTGCTGATCAGGGGAGCTCCAGAGACTAGCTTGAAAGAAGTTGCAAGTGAAAGACCAAAATGTAGCAAACTTGGTTCTCTTATATAGTGAACCCAAATGCATTGGATCATGCCAAAATAGTCTACATGAGTTGCAAGATCATCCCAGGTGTCCCTAAGATGCTAAAAACCACCTATAGAGCCCCTGATTTTTGAATACCACTCAAATAAGGCGGTGCAACCGTTTTAACAGGCAGCTGTCCAAAAATCGCCCAGATGCAGTCCTTACGGACCGTAAGGCTTGGAGCTTACGGTCCGTAACCGTTTCCCTTCCGGACCGTAAGGTTAGACCTTTACGGTCCCTAAGACTTCGCCAGAGGACAACAATTTGTTTTCTTTCAGGCTGTGACCATGCAACTATGACATCTCCGACTCTTGTGCTTTTTAATCATTATGGGGACCATGAAGTCAGCCATTGCATGCCTAGCCATGCACTTACACAACTTGTATTCTTGTGGGAGGTTTTTAATGTCGGAAATACCAAGAAATTCATATTGGATCCATGTCTAAGGTTGTAACCAATTTATTATTTAGGATAGCCGGATTTATATACATAATTCAGATGTTGATTAAATATATCCTGGTTAGGGATTTATTAATAGGTCGCTCAGAGGTATAAATTAACATGTCGATGTTTTTAAATCCTACTGTACATCTTTATCTGGATCCGTTTTTATAACACGTTTGCATAACATGACACGTGTCTTTATTTCACTGGACATGAATTTTCGAGGTGTTACATCCTCACCCCCTTAAAAGAAATCTCGACCTCGAGATTTATTGGAACAAATGAGGGTATTTTTCCTTCATGGTAGACTCTACCTCCCAAGTATATTCGGGACCTCTGCGGGCATCCCATTTGACCTTTACGATAGGTACATGCTTCCTCCGAAGCTTCTTAACCCGTCGATCCTCAATCGACAAAGGTTTTTCCACAAATTTTAAGCTCTCATCTATATGCACATCTGTATGTGGTATGACTAGCGATTCATCGGCTAGACATTTCTTCAGATTGCAGACGTGGAATACATTGTGAATACCACTGAGCTCTTCTGGCAAGTTCAACTTATAAGCCACTGATCCTACACATTCGATGATCTCGAATGGTCCTATGTACCTTGGGCTTAACTTCCCTTTCTTACCAAATCGCATCACTCCCTTCCAGGGTGATACTTTAAGTAAAACTTTATCACCAGCCTCAAACTTTAGAGGTTTTCGCCTTTTATTAGCAAAACTTTTCTGCCTATCCCTGGCAGCTTTCAGGCGGTCACGAATCTGGACAATCTTGTCCGTCGTTTCAAAGACTAAATCAGGTCCTGATAATTGAACTTCTCCTACTTCCGCCCAACAAATAGGCGTTCTGCATTTTCTACCATATAATACCTCAAAAGGCGCATCCTTAATGCTTGTATGGTAGCTATTGTTATAGGAGAACTCATTCAATGGCAGGTGGTTATCCCAACTACCACCTAAGTCAATCACACATGCACGAAGCATGTCTTCCAAAGTCTGGATGGTACGCTCACTCTGCCCATCAGTCTGGGGATGGTAAGCTGTACTAAAATTCAAGCGCGTGCCCAAAGACTGTTGGAAACTTTTCCAAAAATGTGATGTGTATCTAGTATCTCTGTCAGAGATAATAGATACTGGTACGCCATGAAGAGACACAATCTTATCCATGTACAATTGGGCTAACATATCGAAGCTATAAGTCTCCTTAATGGGTAGGAAATGTGCTGACTTAGTCAGTCTATCTACTATTACCCATATAGTATCATTTCCCTTTCTTGTCTTTGGCAACTTAGTGATGAAATCCATTGTCACCATCTCCCACTTCCATGTGGGAAGTTCAGGATGTTGTAGTAAACCTGACGGCTTCTGATGCTCAGCTTTGACTTGCGCGCACGTCAAACATTTAGCTACATAGGCGGCTACAGGCTTTTTCAAGCCTATCCACCAATAGTTTGCCTTTAGATCCTGGTACATCTTATCAGCTCCAGGATGAACAGAATATTTGGAACTTTGGGCTTCCTGGAGGATAACATCCCGAAGTCCTCCATAAACTGGAACCCATATTCGTCCATTTAAACTTAGGATTCCATCCTTGTCATAGGATAACTGCTCTTCAGTTACTCCTAGCTTTTCATTAGGGTAGTTAGCTTCCAACACAGCTTCCTTCTGTGCAGCTAACAACCTTTCGGTCAAACTATTCTTTATCTCAATGCTCTTGGCATTGCTCCTTATAGGTTTCACTCTTTCCTTCCTGCTTAGGGCATCAGCAACTACATTCGCTTTGCCAGGATTGTTAGTGCATTCATCTGTCGACTTCGTCTTATATCGAGTCTCGAGTTCGTTGCGAAGTTGTTCAAGCATGATGTCATGATGACATCATCAAAGTGACATCATCAATGACATCATCAATGACATCATCAATGACATCATCACAAGTGGAAAAATCAGATTTCTATAATTGAAGGCTTACGCTTGAATCAAGAATATTATAATGTTGGGTTTCGCTTGAATTTATTATTGTGGGTTTCGCTTGTATGTGTTTCAAGCGAACCCTGTTTAGTATAAATAGGATAGTTGAGTTGTCATTTGTAACAGTTAGATCAGAGATAGCCAAGTGATACCGAGGTGCAGCCGGTTTATCCTTTGATTGTAAACGTTGTTAAATCAATATACAAGAGGATTAAAGTGTATTTCAAGCTGTTTACACATCCGTTTCTCTGTTTCCGCCTCTGAAACGGATTTGAGCTCTTCCGAACGACTCGTTTGGGTCAAAATCCGATCCTACAATTGGTATCAGAGCTCAGGAGGAAGAGATTTCGCTAAAACAGCTCATTTTCATCACTAATTCTGTTTCTACACCTTTCTTTTTCAAACTTAAATTTTTTCCACGGATAAAAACGGCTCAAACTTTCACACATTGTGCGTAATCATGTTTTAACAAATCCTGGAAAGTTTCAGCACTAAAATCAACTTAAAAACCGGTTAAAATCATCTGCTCGCTTGAAATCTGTTCGACTTTTGCTGACATCATACTCCTTTCGCTTGAAAATTTGATACCGAGTTTGAAGCGAAACGCAGGCTTTCGCTTGAAATCAGCAGTTTGTTTGAAATACGTGTGGCTTTCGCTTGAAATACGTGTGGCTTTCGCTTGAAATACGTTGACTGTATTCGTCGAGTTGTGTGAAACGTAAAACGAGGTTGTCAGGTCATTGATTATTGGGAAAAAGAACTCACATGTTTTGTGTCAGTTTGAACAAGGTGATAAGTATCATTTCAGCTTGCATGTGAATCTCGAAAATTGTTCTCACGTTTTGTCAGCGGTTCATGTGAAAAGAATTAAAGGCACTAACAGTATTATAATTCCAAAGTTGCATGTGTTGTTGTCGATTCATAAAAATAGCATGTGATCTGATTAAAGTCTTGTCGGCAAGTTCTTAAAGTCAATTTGTCAGCCCATGTGATCAAGATAAAGCAGCCCAAGTTATCATGAGTTTCATACATATAAGGCCCAATCATTTGTCAGTTTAGTGGATTTACATTAATATAAGCGGTCCAATCAATCCAAGTTATCACGTGATTTTTAAGTACACCGGCTCACTAGTTATTTGAGGTCAAATTAAAAAAAAAGGATTTAGAATTTGTCGGCTCATTATATCAACAGTCCATGTGATTATCTAGGCCCAAATCAGTAATCGTGTAATATCAAGATTTGTCAGTTTACACGTGATAGAGATTTATATTGTGTATCAAAGCCAAATAAATCGGTGTGTAAAAGGTCCAAGTCTTATGGTTTGAAATTGGTCCGGGTCATAGCTGTCTGCACAGTTTGTCATTCTGCAGTCTGCACAGTGTGTCAAACATTTCATACAAAGGTAAAGTTCACAAGAGTTTCGGTTGTTGGGTCCATTTCACCGGCCCATGTGACTTGGATTAGTGTCGGATACACAAAGTTGGTTTCGGCTCATTCACTCAGTTTGCACAATTTGGAGTCTTAGTCGGTCTGCAAATCTTCAACACGAGTCTTCGATTGATTTCATCAACACATTTTTACGTGTTTAATTCATTTAAACTGATAATTTGTTTGTGTGTTGTCAGGTGTTTTTGCCAAAGTATATCAAATTTTCTGAAGATATGGAAGAGGAATTCTACAACGCGTTTGCTACACCTGTTGCTCCCGTTACTGCTGCTGAAAATTTATATAGTGAAAATGAAATGGGGACTCATCAAAAGCCGCCAAAGTTGATGTATATCGAAGATTTTCAGGGTTGGAAAAACCGTTTTGAGAATTGGGTTCAGGCTTACAGATTCGATGCTTGGTGTTCTTTACTGAAAGATTACGAGAAACCAAAGAATGAACGTGGGTTGGATAAGGGTTTCAATGATTTTACTGAAACTGATAAGTTGAAATACACTAGTGAGAAGATGATGATCAGCATTTTACAGCAAGCAGTTAAAGAAGACATCTTTGTCTTACTTCAACATAATGGAACTGCTAGATCAATCTGGGAAGCTTTACTTCAGAAATTCCGAGGGAGTGCTGATATGATCAAAAACAAAAAGGCCTTATTGAAGAAGTCGTTTGACATATTTACTGCATTTGATCATGAAACCACAAAGGAAACGATAGATAGATAGATCCTGTCATCTGGTTCTAGAAATGAAAAGGTTGGATATTCAGAAAGATGATGATGAGTGGGTTGATAAGTTAGCAGAGGCATTACCCCAACAGAAGTGGGGAACTTATTTGATGATTGTGAAACTCATGAGGAAGACTGAGAGTATGAACTTGGCACAGTTTATCCAGAAGATTGAGGAACAAGAGCTAGATATTCAAAAGACTGCTATAATGACGAATCCAAATGCAAAACAAGATGTCAGTTTGTATTACAGAGGTAACAAGTTTGAGGCCACTCCAAGCCATAGTCCAAAGATTCAAACTGGTTTTAGTGCTGACAGCTCATCTGGAACAAAGATTAGTAATGCGACTCAAAGTGGTGGATTTTCTTCGTCATTTTCAAGTTTTGATCCAAATAGCGCAACATCAACTTCTCAACGACAAAATTCAACACATCTTCAGTGCAATGTTACATTAAACATTCAAAATGGTCAGAATCTGTCTCCAGAAGTTGCCAAGCAGCACATGGCATCACTGGTTACTATGTTAGAATCTTATGAAAGTTTGATCGATGGGAAGATTGGCAATCCGATGCTTACCAAAGAAGATTACGACCAAATTGATGCTGAAGAACTTGAAGTAATGGATATCAAATGGTGCTTAGCAAGTGCTTGGAGAAGAGCTGAAAAGTTTCAAGAGATTACTGGTAGGGATGAATTTCGAGGAATGGCTACCTCTCCATTGGGATTTGATAAATCAAAGGTTACCTGTTTCCGTTGTAAAGGAAAAGGTCATTTTAAACGAGAGTGCAAAAGTAAAGAAGCTACCGGGAATCAAGATAGAAACAATTATTATCATAAATCAATTTTCCATCAGACTACTCAACAACCTCAAATTGCACATGCTCATGCTACTAATGATGAAAAGAAGAAAGCTTTACTGATTCATCAAGATGATGAAAAAGTTACAGAGGGATTTAGTTGGGATAAATACATTCCATCTGATTCAGGCTTTGTTGCTAGAATACTAGGTGAAGAAGCTAGTGAGAAAAGAATCCCGTTATTTCCTGATCTTGGAAGCGATGTGGATACCGATGATGAGGAAGAACATCTCAATAAAGCTAGAAAAGGCATTGATCTAACTAGTTTTAATTTGTTTTTTGCAGATAAAATGGAGATGTTGTACCAGAAGAAGATGGCAAGATTGAAGAAAGAGCTGGAAGCAGCAAAAATGCAAGCTGCTGAAAAGACAGAAGTAGGAGAAGAAATTGTCGAAGTAGAGAAAGTTGTTGATAAGATTGTTGAGGTCGAAAAGATTGTTGAAATTGAAAAACTTGTCGAAGTTGAAAAGATTGTCGAGATTAAGAAAATCGTTGAAGTTGAAAAGATCGTTGAAGTTGAAAAGTTAGTTGAAAAACTTGTTGAAGTCGAAAAGATTGTTGAAATTGAAAAGATTGTTGAAAAGGTGGTTGAGATCACTAAACCTTGCGAGAAATGTTTTGAATTCTGCAAAGTTTGTGAAGAAAAAGATAAGAAGATTGCTAAATTAGAGAAGATTAAAGAAGATTTATTGTCTGATGTGAAGGAGTCATATGATGTGCTTAACAACACAGTTGATCGTCTGAAAAAGACAAATACAGAAATTGAAAAGGCAATGGAGAAAATGAGCGCAACATTAATGACAAAGCAGAGTGTCATAAATGATTACATCGAAGACTGTGCTAATCTGAAAAAGGAGTTGGAACTTGAAAAGATCGAAAGTGAAAGGATTAAACGATTACTGTTGAGTTATACAACATGTGATTATCTGATTGATCGTGTTTATCCTACCGTTGCAGGTCTGGAAGCATTCATGGATAAAAAGATTGAAGATACTGATACTGGTAAGAAACCAAGTGTCAAGTACAACAGATGTTCGCCCCCGATCCATGAAACTTATTCTCCCAGGAATCATAACAAGGAGCGTCTAAAAAAGGCAGTTAACATCAAGTTAAAGTCTGAAATCATTGATGAATTACCAGACAATATTGATGTTACATTCACATCGTCTGACAATGATCATGAGTCTGAGTTAGTAAAGAAAGTTGTCGATCAGGTGTTAGATACGGATGAAGAGTCAAAACCGGAGTCTGAGTCTGAAAGTCCGAGTTTGTCAGAAAAGAGTCCGAGTTCACCGGTTAATAGGGTTTACAATAGAGAATTCCTGTTATCAAAATCTAATTTGAATGACGGATTAATCAAAGTGGCATATACTTTGTTTGATTCAGACAAATTATATTCTGATGAGGAATTTCCAATAAGAAGTGTTAAAACTGAAATGATCAAACAGGTTTTCAAATTAACAAAAATTAATATTTCTGAAATAAAAGATTTAAATCTTCATGAAAAACCTAAGAAGTACACTTCAAGAGTTCAACAGAGATTGAACAAGAAAAAGGGTTACGGTTCTGGTTATGGTTTTCAAAAGAAATCAAACCATAATGGTAATCTCAAAAAGAAAGGTCTTGGATTCAATTCTTCAGAAAATTATAAAAATCAGAAAACTTATACACCAAAAACAAAATTTGTTTCAGGAGGAAGTTCAGAGGATGAACAGAAGAAACCGTTCTGGAAACAATCGAATCAAGAGTTTCTTGCTGAAGTGAAGAAGAATGTGAGAAGGTTTGCTGAAAGAGTTGATAGAAGAACCTGTTTCAAATGCCAAGAAGTTGGACATATAGCTTGGAATTGTCCCAAGACCAACTACCAAAAAACAGGAAGTTTCTTCTAACTCTGTTTTGAGAAAGACTTGTGTTGATAAGAAAGAACAACCTGTGAAAAATGTTAAAAAGTTTGAAAATTCTACTTCTGAGGAAGGAGAAAGTTCAAAAAGGTTTTACAAAAGAAGAGGTGATTTGAGTAAACAAAAGTGGGTGGTTAAATCTGAGGGTAATTCTGACAATGAATCTGATTCCATAAAATCAGAGGAGTCTTTGATTGATAAAAAGGTTGTGAATTCTGTTCCAAAGGTGAACGATGAGGATTTTCCTCCATTGTCAAAGGAAAATTTGATGAAGAAAGTGGGAAAGGTAGAGATCTCAAATCAATTCTTTGCTGATAAGGGAGATTTTGATGTTGAGAAGGTTTTTAATGGAAATGTTAAACATATTTTTGGAAAGATGGTTAACAGGAAAGTGAAGGATGCTAAAGAATTTTATAAATCAAAATGTTGGTGGGACAGATGTTTGCCACCAAAATCACCCAAGGCTGGTCAGGCTTGGGTGACAGCATTTTCACCATAAATTCCTGACTTGTCGGAGCTCCCAGGTTGGTAAGATTGGAGCAGGAATCGGCATCTTTCTTAGCAAATGATTCTACAAGTAGTACAGTTGGTAAAGTACAGGTGGTATATTTAAATTGTTATATTTTGATGTGCAAGTGGTTATGATTGATAAGTGAACTGCTAGTGGTTGATGGAGGTTTTCATTTTCAAGTGGTTAATCAAGGTCATTAAGTAGAACTTGATTGGACCATACTTACAAGTGGTATTTTGGAAACAAAATGATGAGTTTAACCCCTAACCTATAATTGGTAAAATCAAACTTATTTTCCGGAAAAACCATTTGATTAAAACAAACTTAAGTGTTTTGAAATCACAATGGGAAAATAGTTTGTTGTAAGGGGGAGTTCTGATTGTTTATGCCAAGTGGATGGCGAATTGAAGCGATTTGATATCGGTTGTCACTTTATTGTACAGTTTGTTTTCAAATTTCCTAAAATGTGTTTGCATTTTAGGGGGAGTAAAAATTTTCAGAAAATCCAAAAACATTTGAAAATTTGAAAAAGCCAAAAACATGATAAAACCTACTGGCAAAAAGACAAAAACAGTAAAAAATGAAAAAGAGTTTTGTTGTGCAAAAAGAGGAAATGATAGTACATCAGTGGACTATCACAACATGCTAAAGAATTGGAAAGTCAAATGTGATAAACGATCTCACTGTGGATGTGTGAGTAGGTTTTTGCACATTTAGTAGATTGTGACGAGATATAAACCTAAAATTCAAACTTGCTTATATCGTGGGTAACATCTCTCGGATATATGGGTAACCCCCGAAATCTTGTTTGAAAGATTCCTTTTTCTGATATACTAGGTCTTTATACTCAGTGATATCTGGGGTATTATTCCTGGACTTCTGCTGAATGGAAGTTCTGACCTAGTCCTCGAATAATACTTTCCGCAATGCTTGAAACATAGCATCACCCTCAGCATATATGATAAGACAATAAAATTGCTTAGCAATGCTGTTGTAAAAAAGATCCTCTAAAGGGGACACACCCAAAAGTTGAGTCATGATCTCTTTGCTGAACGGTAGTTCTGACCTGAGCTCTCATGATTCTTCATAATTTATTTCCCTTATAGATATCATTTGTGTTATAATTACCTGTAAGACTGAATATTGGGATCTGGATACGGGAGTATATTCTGAGGTGGGACACGCGAATAAGTTTAAGTGCTTAAAACATTAATCTCGTATCTCGAAACAGTTGAACTTTGTGTGAAAATTTAAGTGGATCAGTATACTGACAATCTAAGTGAATCGTTTAGAACTTAAAATGTTTAAAGCTTAACGGTGTTGGTGATTTGTCTCAAAAACTGATATGATCCTCTTACACAAACTCACAAAAATATTGTATGTAAATATTTCTTTGCTGCATTTCATTTCGGTTATATCAAAAAATCCAAAAAGAGTTTCAGTGTGTTTTAGCATAAATTTTGAAAAATTCAAAAAGATTTTAGACGACTGATGTTGAAAAGCTGTTTTTCAAAATTCCGAGTGCTAAACATGACGAACAGGTTTGGGAAAGTGTGTTTGAAGATTTTTGAATTGAAAATGATGTATTCAGGATTGTGTCTTCAAGAGTTTAGTGAAGTTTCTAAATTTGTTATATCTTATTTTTTATGAAACTTATGTTTTGGGTAGAGAATATGCAGGTGAGTCAGGTTACGATACCTGAACTTGTGAAAGCCAGACTACGATCCCAGCACAAGTTGAGGGGGAGTCTGTTAGAGAAAGAGAGTCTGAAGATGCAAGAGCTAGGAGCCAGAGATCCTGAAAAAGAATTGGAGATAGAATAGAGCCAGATAGAGATCATGAAGGATGTCCAAAGACTGATAAAGACTGAAGTTTGAGAAGACTCAACACTTAAGACTCGTCAACATCTGAGGGGGAGTCTGTTAGTGCATTCATCTGTCGACTTCGTCTTATATCGAGCCTCGAGTTCGTTGCGAAGTTGTTCAAGCATGATGACATCATCAAAGTGACATCATCAATGACATCATCACAAGAGGAAAAATCAGATTTCTATAATTGAAGGCTTTCGCTTGAATCAAGAATATTATAATGTTGGGTTTCGCTTGAATTTATTATTGTGGGTTTCTCTTGTATGTGTTTCAAGCGAACCCTGTTTAGTATAAATAGGATAGTTGAGTTGTCATTTGTAACACTTAGATCAGAGATAGACAAGTGATACCGAGGTGATGCCGGTTTATCCTTTGATTGTAAACGTTGTTAAATCAATATACAAGAGGATTAAAGTGTATTACAAGCTGTTTACACATCCGTTTCTCTGTTTCCGCCTCTGAAACGGATTTGAGCTCTTCCGAACGACTCGTTTGGGTCAAAATCCGATCCTACAAACCACAATCGTAATTTTAAAAAAAAGGGGGAGTCTGTTAGTGCATTCATCTGTCGACTTCGTCTTATATCGAGTCTCGAGTTCGTTGCGAAGTTGTTCAAGCATGATGTCATGATGACATCATCAAAGTGACATCATCACAAGAGGAAAAATCAGATTTCTATAATTGAAGGCTTTCGCTTGAATCAAGAATATTATAATGTTGGGTTTCGCTTGAATTTATTATTGTGGGTTTCGCTTGTATGTGTTTCAAGCGAACCCTGTTTAGTATAAATAGGATAGTTGAGTTGTCATTTGTAACAGTTAGATCAGAGATAGCCAAGTGATACCGAGGTGCTGCCGGTTTATCCTTTGATTTTAAACGTTGTTAAATCAATATACAAGAGGATTAATGTATATTTCAAGTTGTTTTCACATCCGTTTCTCTGTTTCCGCCTCTGAAACGGATTTGAGCTCTTCCGAACGACTCGTTTAGGTCGCAATCCGATCCTACAAGGATGGTATCTTATCTCACAGTCATAATCATTCAGAGTTTCCATCCAACGTCGTTACCTCATGTTTAAATCCTTCTGATTAAACAAGTGTTGAAGGCTTTTGTGATCTGAATAGATCACACACTTGGTTCCATACAAGTAATGTCTCCACAGTTTTAGTGCAAATACAACGGCACCCAGCTCCAAGTCATGGGTGGTGTAGTTCTTCTCATGCACCTTTAACTGTCGTGAAGCATAGGCAATGACTTTGCCTTTCTGCATAAGCAGACAGCCCATTCCGGTGTGTGATGCATCACAATATACTATAAACTCATCGATTCCATCAGGCGATGTTAGCACAGGTGCATTGCTCAACTTCTGCTTCAAAATATCGAAGGATTCTTGCTGCTTAGGCCCCCAATCAAACTTGGTTTTCTTGCGAGTGAGTAGAGTCAGGGGTGCTGTAATTCTTGAGAAGTTTTCAATGAATCGCCTATAGTATCCTGCCAGTCCTAGAAAGCTGCGAATCTCTGTAGGCGTCTTTGGCTCTTGCCAGTTCAAAATAGCTTCTATTTTAGCGGGATCTACTTGGATACCACGCTCACTAACAACATGTCCAAGGAATTGGACTTCATGAAGCCAAAATTCACACTTTGAGAATTTAGCATAGAGCTTTTCTTATTGAAGTAGCTTAAGAATGCAACGGAGATGCTTCTCATGGTCAGCTTGGCTCTTCGAGTAAATGAGGATGTCGTCTATGAAGACGATGATGAATTTATCCAAGTAAGGCTTGCAGACTCGATTCATGAGATCCATGAATGAGGCAGGTACATTAGTGAGCCCAAAAGGCATCACTAGGAACTCGTAATGACCATAACGAGTCCTAAACGCAGTCTTGTGTACGTCTTCATCTTTAACCTTCAATTGATGACAGCCTGACCTCAAATCGATCTTAGAGAAGTAGCTTGCCCCTTGTAACTGATCTAACAAATCGTCAATCCTGGGCAAAGGATACCTATTCTTGATAGTGACTTTGTTAAGCTCACGGTAATCGATGCATAAACGCATCGATCCATCCTTCTTCTTGACAAACAGGATAGACGCTCCCCATGGAGACGAACTAGGTCTAATGAAACCCTTGGCTAGTAGATCATCTAACTGCGTCCTCAACTCCTTCATCTCTGTTGGTGCCAACCTATAAGGTGCTCTAGCAACAGGTGCTGCTCCGGGGATGATGTCAATTCTGAATTCTACTTGCCTATCTGGTGGTAAACCAGGTAGTTCTTTAGGAAAAACTTCAGGATATTTAGAAATGACGGGGATATCTTCAATCTTAGGCTTCGGCTCATCGATAGTCACTTGTGTCATGTAGATGACACAACCCTTTCTTCAAACATCTGGATGCCTTGAGCATGGACACTTGCTCAGGCAGTCCATATTGGGTGTCTCCCTGAATGGTAAGTGGCTCACCAGACGGAGTCTTAATTACCAGTTGCTTCTTATTGCACACTATCTGAGCTTGGTTATGCGATAACCAATCCATACCTATCACTATATCAAAACCGGCTAGCTTAAAGGGAAGTAAGGACAAAGGAAAAGAGTGATTCCTAATGGATATAACACATCCATCTAATACAGTTGAGGCGGTTTCTATGGTTCCATCGGCTAATTCCACCTCATACTTCACACTTAAGGATTTAACAGGTAAATTCAGTAACTTACAAAACTTATTATCTACAAATGATTTATCAGCTCCTGAATCAAATAGCACTCTCGCATAAACATCATTTATGAGGAAGGTACCTGTGATCACGTTGTCGTCCTGAACAGCTTCCTTTGCATCCATCCTAAAGACCCTAGCATTGGTCTTTTTCCCATCCTCAGTTTTCTTGGTGATCTTTGGGCAATTGGACTTGATGTGTCCTTTTTCATTTCAGCTATAGCACGTAGCATCCTTGATTTTCTTACAGTCTAAGGTCTTGTGCTCAGAAGACTTGCAAATCTCACATGCCCTTGGCTGTGACTGGGATTTCAACTCGAGTCTGCACCTCCCAAAATGGTGCTTCTTACAAACCTTACACCTGGGCTTATCTCTAGATTGATGCCCATCCTTCTTAGATCCAGACCCCTTCTTGTGGTCATTGTTTCCCCTGTGCTTCTTGTCTGACCGTCGTGAATTGTCATCTTCACGCTTCCTTTTTTCGGCATTCGTGTTCCTCAGCGGTCTTTGCCTGACCGCGTCCAGTGTGAGGGACAAGGATATATCAGCTACAGACCTGAATGTAGCTGGCCGAGAGGCTTTTACACTTGCCTTAATTTCTGGGGCTAAACCCCCAATGAAACGAGCTATTCTTTTAGGTTCCGGGGTCACCAGATAAGGAACCAGCCTTGACATCGTATTAAAGCTCGTAAGGTAAGCTTGGCAATGTAGATTTTTCATTACCAATGACAGAAAATCTGACTCAATCTTTTCAACCTCATGTTGAGGACAGTAGTTCTCCTTGATGAGGGTAACAAATTGTTCCCATGTCATATTGTACAGTGGAATCTTCCCAGTAGCTTGAATCAACGATCTCCACCAGGCTAAGGCCTCACCTTTGAACGATTGCGATACAAACTTTACTACATCCTTATCAGCGCATCCGCTGATGTCAACCACGGTATCCATTTCATCCAACCAAGTCATGCAGTCAACCGCTCCTTTCTCCCCAGTAAAGTCTCTGGGTTTGCATGAGACGAAGTATTTATATGTACAAGACTTACCACGCGGTTCCTGTTTAAACTCAATTTTCTTGGACGGAACGCTTTGCTGGTTTGAGGAGTGATGATCGTCATCATCCTTCTTTGGCTTATCTAGCTTACAGGGTGGCTTACTACAAGCCTCCGAATGAGTCTTAGGCTTAGAATAGGTTGTTGAACGGGTCCTGCTTCGAGTACTACCCGATTCACTATACTGCCTATCTATGGATTTTGTGACAGCATTGTCCACTAACGCTTGGAGTTCTGCACCAGTTATATTAATCCTGGTGGTGTCATGATTCTCCTTTGGCCGACTGTTGACCTCGTCAGACTCGGCCATGTAGTTGAACTGCTACATAAGATGATGACAATGATTCATTTAAGGAATTATAATAGGTCCGTCATCTTGATAATTTATTAACCATGGTAATTAAAGAGCCATACTAGTTAATTTGTTAAGTAATTTCATTCGGGACTTTTTATTAGTAACCCTTAGTTCTAGAATGAAATATAATATTGGCACAACAGGCCTAGTCACGTGGACAATTCTAAATTATAGATTTAGATCTTATAGGATCTAGTTATTAAGGTTTGAATTAAAATTCATTACCTTTCTTGACAGGGAGTCTATAAGCTACGGCTGTCTTTTGTCTTATATGACATTAGTTATAGCCCGTAGGCATTACATCACAATCGGATGTTTAAATAATAAGGAATTGGGATAAATAACATAAGGGTGACATGTGTGATTTTGCGGATCACATTAGCCAAGAATGTTAACATGTTTGCAGATGTTAACAGAGATTTGAATCTTTTTAAACAGGTTTTACCATATTGGCTAAGTCTTTATAATGACCTACAAGCTAGGTTTTACCTTTTTAAGATTCTTATTAATATTCAACGCAGAACAATCCTATATTGAAATGGTTAATATGGATCTGAATCTAATTGGGGAATTACCATCTTGGCCCTGTCTTTAAAATGACATAAGGCTAGGTCTTGTCCTTTTAGATTTTTATCATTCTAATATAATGATTGATCAAAAATGTTATTTATTTATTTCACATTCTATGTTTATGCATACAATAAAAATGAAAATTTCAATTCAACCATTCCACAACAAAGTTCTGAATGAGTACAAGCTTGCCCTAAACGGGACTTCTAATAAAATAACATGCCCGCGCAGGGGCTCAAACAAACAACATACCCACGCAGGGGTTTGAACAAGGACTTGCCCACGCAGGGGCTCAACTAAAACAAGGAAAATCCAACCAACAATTGAAGGATTCAATGGTCCCTTTTGCTCTTCCCTTTTATTAAACTTGCTAATCCCTTGAAGAAACCTTGTCATTCCCTGCGATCTCTTTGAACTACCCGCTCAACTTGGTCTAATCTTTGGAGGATTTCTTCATGTTCTGGCGGGGAAAATCGTGGTGCCTGCGGCTGCAGCTGCGGATGACGTGGAGGTTGAAAAGACGGCTGTTGTTGGTATCCATATGCTGGGTAACCAACTCCCCAAGGAGTTCCGTAGGGCCCTTCGGGGTTTTACACATTGTAGTTCCACGCCGCCAGGTAGGGATCGATCTCAGCATAATTAAAGCTGGTGTGAGCAGGCTGCTCAAAGGGGTTATATGTTGTTGGGCCAGTGTACGTGGGAATTGGGTTATCAAAGCCTAATGGTGGTGGCATGGCATGCGTAGAGTTCACTTCCGGGTTGGGGTTTGAAGGTCCCCCCATTTGCTGGTTTTCTTGGAGCGGCGGATAGTGGCTGCCACTCGATGGTTGGGGGTGCTGATATGCACTCCTGCTCCTCGCAAGGACATTCGTGCGGTAGATATCCTTCGCCTTGGTGGCTCAGAAGGCTATTGCTGAGGTGGTGGTGGTGGCGGAGTAACTGCCACAAAGCGTGAATCCCCGGAAGGATCCTGTTGCTGCTGCTGCTGGAACGACGATGAATGGTGCGAGGGTGTGAAATACCACTCATACTGGTTGATCCTTGCTTGAAAGCTGCCTGGACCATGGTAAGGTGATCCGTGAAAAGATGATCCATCGGAGATCTCAATAGGGTGTGTGGGGGTACCGCTCGGTGGTTCTGTAGGGTCGGTATCCTCATCCATGTCCATGGCGTGTTCTCCTGGAAAGTGGTCTTCAGGCCCCAACGGGTTAACACCCATTGGTTCCTCTAGGTAGTTTGCCGGGTTGAACCGGCTCCGGAAGAGATGGGATGGGTTATCAAAGGAATGGCGTGAGTTGGACCGCTGAAGAGGGATAAACGAAGGCTATGGGTTATCTGGTTCGTTCTCGGAGTGGGGTCCAAAGGAATGTAGGTAAGAAGGTGACGAAGCTAACGAGACAGACCACCTCGCTGGCTGCTGGTGTGATCTCCAGTCTCCCTGAGGACTGGTGCTAATAGGAATGGGTGAAGTTCGCCCTTGAGAAGGCCCTGCCTCCTTGTCGTGGGTTCCTACCGGTGCCTTTCCTTTGCCTCTGAAGAATCTTGGCGGCATATTTCCTGTCAAAAACAAAAAGATACAACAAAGGAATATAAAGGACAAAGTTAGAATTAAAAACAATTTGGAATATTCCTAAGTTCTTTGTCTAGACTCGAAAATTTGAGGAATGTGCAATTGTGTAACTGAGATTAAACACAAAAGGCTAGTGTTTAATTTACTCAGTGTTGGCTCTGATACCAACCTGTCACACCCCGATATTCCCACGTATTACCGGTGGGCCTGGTGGGGAGTATCGTGAAGTAGTTGATATCATCATAGTCAAACAACACAATATATAAATGCACAGCGGAAGCAAAAGATAGATTCATTTCAACTTTAATAAATTGTAATATCAAGTATCACAAATAGTCGAAACAGATCCACAGGCGGATCAAAATAAAGAGGAAACATTGTTCAACAGTTTTATGACGTCCAAGCTTGCGAGACTTATTGTGGACGCTAGGAGAAAGCCAGCCTAGTTCGAGGAGTACCTGCACTTAACCTTTTTGGGAAAATATGTCAGTTTACACTGGTAAATACAATTTAACTGACTCATTTTGAAAAAGTTAATAAAATTGATTTGAATGCACGTGGCACAAAATATCTTTTATAACTTGGGATAATTATTTAAATATAATCTTGTAAAAGAATTACATGTTACTTATGCGTTCAGTAGCCCGGTTTGTGTCGGGTTAAAGATCAATAGACACACCACATTATTGGTTTAGGCACTGACGGGTGTACGCCTACACCTCGTGCTTAGGTCGTGGCCATTTCGTAAAATGATGCCAAGGATATCCGGGACTTGGTCATTAACCCCCCAAAGGCTTTAAGCAAACAAAACATTTCCAAACGGAGCATATCAATGGTTTGACCTCTATTCGATTAAAGATTCAATGCCCGACCAAACGGTATTTTACATACCATACCCCAAGCCCGTATAGGGAAAATAAGTTAAAAGTATTTACCTTTGCAAGTATAAATCACCAATAGCAAATGCAGGTAGCTTTTACCGGGTCTCCTATTCTGGAACAAAGGTTTATAATAACCTATTAGATTTCTAACGGGTCTTTAATTAAGCTTAAACTTAGACTGGTTAGTTTTTAAAGGAAGATACGGTTCGAACGCATGAATAAGCGAAGACCGGGATAGAATGTGATTTAGACCCGACAAGTTTGAAGACTTGTATAATATGGGTAAGCTAAACACATTCTGGATTTTGAGATCAAAATGATAAGGTTTCACCCGCTTTGGTCAATTTATGCAAACTAGTTACATAAACCAAACCGAACGCGAAGATTGCGTAACGGGTAATCATAAGAGCCATATACAGGTTTCCTAAGTTAATATGTCTTAAATATGTTGTGACATCAGTAAGATATCTTTTATTATGCCCGAAACGAATTTAAACTCAAACTATGCCCCGTAGGGGTATTTTGGTCATTTACAAGGTTATAAAAGAGTTTGAACAATAATCTGAGTTACAGGTCTGATATAATCAGTAAAAATACTTAATTTACTAAGTTATAACAGTAGGGTATAGCCTATATGTGAAACTTATTAATTATAACCATACTATGCTTCAAAAGGGCATTTTGGTAATTTCACTTAAGCCAAAAAGGTCAAAACTGAAATCTGATTTAAACAACTTTTTCCTATTGTTAAAATATTATAATTTACCTAAAATATCAGTAGGTATCAACCCTTATATGTTTAAAATAGTTTTAGTACATACTATGCGTTAAAAACGCTTAAAAAGGCGATTAGGAGCCATTTTCGGGTTCTATATAGAAAGCTGATATTTTTATTATTCCATAAGGTTTAAATAATTTTATTTATCATATAAAATCATTAGCAAAAGGTTTGGGGTCAAAAAGATATGTAAAACTCATTTTATAGCCCAAAAGGGCAAAACCGACAATTACCGAATCAAGCTTATAACTCTAAGTTATGCTCAGCCTAAAATTAATTAAAAATCTTCAAAAATCCTAAAATATTATATTACATCAGTGGGTAAAAATTTTGATATCAAAAAGTGGGTTTAAATAGGCTATATGCTAATTATGCCGTTTATTCGCTAAAAAGCTTTCTAATTACGCTAATGAGCATAACTCTCAATCTACACCTCAAACTGATGTCAAATTTTGGGTACAAGTTTATAAATCAGTAACTAAGGTTTCTACTCTTTTACATTTTTAAAAATCACGTTTTATGGTGAAAAGGGCATAATAGTCAACATAAAAGCAATTAACGGAATCATGCATATTAATTGGATAACTAATGAACCAAGGTGTATAATCACAGAGGGTTATACTAGCATGTAACCTAGTCCAATTAAAGCTCTAAGGCATTTATAAAACATGCTTAAACGGGTCAGAATTGAAGGTCAAAGCAAAAGTCAAATTATGCGACTTTCGGTTCCGAACTGGGTCTCTACTGAAAATTGTCGGGTTGAACATGTTTAGACATGTTCTTACATTAATTACCAAGTTATATTAATGATAAAACAGGTTGTATGGGTTCTACATTGCTAATTATGCATTAATTTGAAAATAAGCATTCTGTTGACTTTTTAATAACAAGTTTGACCCGACAATTGACCTAGTTAGAGTGGGAATCAGGAAGTACCCTTTTAAGGGTTTATTACCCACATAATTACCTACTCAAAGGTACTTTTAATTCGAGATTTGACTGAACCAATTTTAATTAATCTCGAAGTCAAACTTTAATTACGACGGTTTGACTTTTAGCTAATTTACTAAGCTAAACTGAATTAGGAAGGGTTAAGGACACTTACGAATGTCCTACGTATGATTAGGGGCCACTAGGAAACTTGTTGCTGATCAGGGGAGCTCCAGAGACTAGCTTGAAAGAAGTTGCAAGTGAAAGACCAAAATGTAGCAAACTTGGTTCTCTTATATAGTGAACCCAAATGTATTGGATCTTGCCAAAATAGTCTACATGAGTTGCAAGATCATCCCAGGTGTCCCTAAGATGCTAAAAACCACCTATAGAGCCCCTGATTTTCGAATACCACTCAAATAAGGCGATGCAACCGTTTTAACAGGCAGCTGTCCAAAAATCGCCCAGATGCAGTCCTTACAGACCGTAAGGTTAGACCTTTACGGTCCGTAAGACTTCGCCAGAGGACAAAATTTTGTTTTCTTTCAGGCTGTGACCATGCAACTATGACATCTCTGACTCTTTTGCTTTTTAATCAGTATGGGGACCATGAAGTCAGCCATTACATGCCTAGCCATGCACTTACGCAACTTGTATTCTTGTGGGAGGTTTTTAATGTCGGAAATACCAAGAAATTCATATTGGATCCATGTCTAAGGTTGTAACTAATTTATTATTTAGGATAGCCATATTTATATACATAATTCAGATGTTGATTAAATATGTCCTGGTTAGGGATTTATTAATAGGTCGCTCAGAGGTATAAATTAACATGTCGACGTTTTTAAATCCTACCGTACATCTTTATCTGGATCCGTTTTTATAACACGTTTGCATAACATGACACGTGTCATTATTTCACTGGACATGAATTTTCGAGGTGTTACACAAAGCACCCGAAATTCGCCTCTCACCCGTTGCAAAACAGAAAACAATGATAAAGATAACCAAAAGACAAAACTAATTGTCCTTAAAAGTGGGAGTTACAAACTGATCTGGGTGTTACCGTAACCTACGGTACCTACCGTAGCTTATGGTAGGTTTCAACTTCATTACGCCAGCGTTAAACTGTCTTACAGTGCAAGAATAAGGACTTAAGGGCTACCATAGCTTACGGTAACCACCGTAAGCTACGGTAGAGACTGAGTTTCTTCATTCACTTCTTCAATCCTCCATCTTAGATCTTGTTTCCAACCGAACTTCCTCCTAAGCCTCGTTTCCACTCTTTTTAAGCCCCATATGTTCCTGAAACATAAACAATCGTAGTTATCTAGTTCTAGACAATTACCCAATTAAATGTAGGATTTAACTATCGTTTATAGCACTTAAGGGTAGTCCTACGGACCACCCGTCAGAAGACTCGCCGAAAATATAATTAAGGTTGAACCAAGACATGGTGTTAGCGAATTTAAAGAAAAAACAAAGACAAATTCACATAATATGAATCGTCTTCGTCTTCCTTCATCGTTTATAACAGCCAACCAGAATGCAACTTCATAGTCTAATACGGGTCGTATAGGGCTGACGTCAATCACTTTATGTCACTGTTGAGTGACAGAAAGCAACCTCGTACTATAGTACGAATCGTATAGGCCTAAGTGATCCGTATAGGGTTTGCATGTGAACCCTATCTGTCAGCTTTGAAGGATAACCTAGGGCTAATACACATCGTATAGGCCTATACGATGTGTATTAGTCCGCATGAGGGGGACAGTGTCAGCCTTTGACTGACCTTAGGAATTGAATTTAACCTAGTACGCATCGTATAGGCCTATACGATGCGTATTGGTGGTGTCGATTTAATTTTTCAAAGTGTCTCAATAATATGACCCAAAAAAAATACCAATACCATAACCAATTAAACTATACTAGAACCAGTTAAACACAAAATTGCAGAAATCAATCTTTATGTTATACCCAAACTGCACTTCGTACCTTTCACTATGAAATCGGCAAAAACCAACCTTTATGTTCATGTTTTGCTACAGGGTCAACCTTTACCACTAACCTCGTTCGTTATCTTGGTTAAATGCCCTCACATGTGTTGCACATGAGGGCATTACCGTCATTTCACCTTTGTTATTATAAAACCTACCCTACTCTTCCACTATATCTCTGTCTCTCTTTAATCTCTCTCTTTAATCATTTGACCACAACCACTAGCCACCATTTTCTTCAACAAAACTCCACCATCCTCTTCAACAAAAGTTAGGGAAAGGGGTGTGCTGGTAAATGGTGGTTGGTAGGGGTAGAGATGGGTAGTGAACGGTGGTGGAAGTGGTGTGGTAGTTTTGTATTTTAGAGAGGGGTGGAGATGGGTGGCACTGGTGGTGAACGGTGGTGGTTGTATTTTAGGGAAGGGCGGAGATAGGTGGTTGTGGAGGTGAACGATGGTGGCAGCAGAATTTACTTAGGGATTTTAAGCAGAACAACTTACACCCTCTTTTATTCACTAATTCCAATAATTTGTAGGTTCAGAAGTAACCAGAAACTATATTTTAACCAAAAAAATTACCAGAAATTGGGAATGTAAAGCAGAAGAACTTACACGTGCGTAACGCGATTGTCTTAATTACACGTGATGTGAAACCAAGTGCATGGGTTAACAAGATTGGGATCCCAACTCTTGATTAGTGATGATTGTTGACGTAAAAAAGGATGTTGTTGCTACTAATACGATGATCAGAGCACACGCCATGGTGTGGTTGATCAACAAACTGGTTGAGAAAAAGGGTTTATTGTAACACCTCGTAAAATCATGTCCAATGACGTGAAGACACGTGTCCTAAACCCTAATTGTGTAAAAAGTTAACTTTGAAGGACTAAAGTTGACAAACAGTGAAAAGATGTATGCGAAGGGACTAAAAGTGTCAACATGCTAAACTTATGCCTCTGAGTAGCCTTATACAATGTTCGTATTCTCAAAACGAGTTAATTATTGGACATGAGAAGCCATTTGTGAAAACAATTGAAAGTTCGGGTAACAAAAGGGTTAAAAGTGTCGACATGTTAATTCTTACCTCTGAGTGTTTTTTTATCAAACCCGGGGATTCATAATGTTCAATCATACTCTCGGGAATGCTTGATATTGGCTATGAAGGGTTTTGATACCGTTATATGATAAAATCTGCAAGATTGCAAGAAGAGGGGTTAAAAGTGTCAATATGTTAATTCTACCTCTGAGAGACCTTTAAACGAACCCGGAGCCTAATGGTACTTGGTCATACTCCCAAGAATATTAAAAACCTAATTTGAAGGGCCCACAATGCTAAATATGAAAGATATAGTAGATATGAATATACAGGGACTGAAATTGCCAACAATTAAAACAATTTGGTTTGGGGTTCCCTAGCGTGGCGCGCCAGACCCCCTTGTACCTGACGTGTGGTGCGACGGAGACCAGAATCCAGCAAAAACTGCCAGCTGCCAGCATGCAACCTTGCTCCCCACACAAACCATTCTGCAACCTGAATTCGAAACTAGGAGCATGCAACTAGTTTTTAAAAACCTCTTGGACACCTGGAGACATCTTAGAACACCATAGAACACTTGGCTTGATCTTGGACAAGCTCCTTGCACTATAAATAGAGCCCCATAGTTGCATTCTTCCTTGCACCTCTCATAAATTCTTCTCTTTTCACTTGCTTTGGCATTCTTGGATATTCCTGATCATAAAGGAGACTCCTCTTAGTTCAATCTTCAAGCTAGGACCTGTTGTAAGTGTCCCTATCCTTTCAGTTTATAAGTTTTTAAAAACCAAAAAATCAAAGTTTTCGATAAAAAGCTTTGAATTTCGGTTTAGACCTTAACGGTCCAGCCATTGTTCGAGACGAATATAGCTACGTGATCGTAATTAGGTAGGTGTTAATCCCTCAAAAGGGCACCTCCTAATTATCACGTTTACTTAGTTAATTGTCGGGTCAAAGTTATTAAAATAAAAAGTTAAATGGGTCAATTTTTAAAATAATCCAAATATGATAATGTAGAAGTTATAAATTATGTTTTATCACTCTAATAACTTGGTAAACATTATTAGAACACGTATAAACATGTTCAACCCGACAATTCTGAGTTTTAGGTCGGTTCGTAACCGAAAGTCGCAAAAGCTTGACTTTTGTTTTGACTTTCAGTTCTGACCCGAATTAGCTTAATTTATTTATGCATTAAGGTTCCTTTATGACCATATTATGTTGAAGTATAACCCTCTAAGGTTATATTACATGGTCATATAGTAATCTGAGTTTATTTACTTGTTTCCATTGTTATGCTTAAAGTTGACTAATATGCCCTTTTGTTTAAAAATAAGGTTTTTAATATAAATGAGCATGCAAATGAACTAAGTAATGATTAATAAACATATTTAGCATATTTTGGCACTTACATTCTGGTCATAAACTGAAGTTATATAATTAATCGAAAAATATGATTTTATAAGGACTAAAATACCCTTTTGCATGCAAATCAAGTCTTAAACATAATTTGAAATGAAACACTTTACTTACTATTGTGATATCATATTTAGGATTTATTGGGATCTTAAGTCAGATTATATACTGACTTTAACTTCGAGTTCTTGTATAAAGTTTATAAATGATGGTAATGCCCTTTTTGCAAATAAAATAGGTTTTAAACATAATAAACATGCAAAACCTTTTTGATACTGATATGTTATGAAAAATGAAATATTTTGACTATTCAAAGCTGGTCATAACCACAGAATCACTTAAACTTCGAAATTATCATCATTTACCAACTTTTACGCTAATTAAGTGCATAATATGGTTTTAACCCATATTTAGCACCCAAGACTTGTTACCTACTGATTTTATAAACCATTTTAAATATTTTTACAGTATGTATAAGTCATGAACTCAGAATCCCAAATAAGTCCCTAAAACTATGTGTGAAATGACCAAAATGCCCCTACGGTGCATAGTTTGGCCATAAAGCATAAACGACACATGTGGTTGATATCCTACTGATATAATATCATAAATTAAATATTTTTACAGAATGTTTATGACCAAAACTTCAGTTTACTTGCAAGCTCCTTGTATAATTCCTAAAATGACCAAAATGCCCTTATGAGGCTTAATTCGGTTTTAAAATTCTTATGGGCATATATGTTGATATCCTACTGATGTCATACCATATTTTAAGCATAATAACAAATGGAACTTGTGTATGACACATCCGGTTACCCGTTAATGCCTATACGTGTTCGATTCGATTTATGTGACTAGTTTGCATAAATTAACCGAAACGGGTTTAACCTTATCATTTAAACTTCAAAATACATAATGTATTTAGTTTACCCATATTATACAAGTCTTCATACTTGTTGGGTCTAAATTACATTCCATTACGGTCTTTGCTTAATCTAGCGTTTCGTACCGTAAATCATTTTTTAAACTAACCGGTCTAAGTCCATGACTTAAATAAGGCCCGTTAGTATTCTAATAGGTTAATATTACCTTCATTCCAGACTAGGAAGCCCCAGTAAAAGCTACCTTCAGAAGTCTAAATACATTATACGGCTGAGTAGATAAATCTTTCATTAGAAACTCAGGTAAATACTTTTAACTTATTTTTCCTTATACGGGCTTGGGATACGGTAAATTATTACCGCTTGGTCGGGTATGGGATCATTTAGTCGGATTGTGATTAATAAATCCGCATAACCCGTTTTAATATGTATTGTTTGATAACATAAACAATAGGGGTTAATGCGACCGTGTCCTGGATATCCACGGCTCATTTAAGTTACTAATGGCCACGACCTATACACGTGGTGTAGGCATAAACCAGACAGATGCAAATGCTAAAATATAAAAATTACCCACAAGTTGGGGATAACTCCTTTGTGGGTTTTATAAGTGGTGTGTCGGTTAATCATATCCCGGCTTTTATACCGGGCCCAAATGTATGACAAACATGTAAATCTGTATACAAGATTAGATACATAATTGTCCCTAGTTATAAAAGAATGTTTCATGCTTCATGCACTTAAACCAATTTTCTTAAACAATTTCAAATGAGTCAGTTAATTGTAGGGTTGTAAACGAACCGAACGAACACGAACAAAGCCATGTTCGTTGTTATGGGTCATTTTCTGAGCATACATATCTTGACTAATATCCTGGTTTTAATTGTTTATTTGTGACCAGGATACTGGACGGGGATATTGCTAACATCCTGAGCGATATCCTGAGGTTGATTGAATTAACCACGTGCAGGTTAAAGATTGGGGGTTACTAACGGTCAGATGGACTTCTTCTCCTCAAGACTCGGGCGTATTTGTTATGGGAGAGACGTTGAACCCGAAAGACCAGGTCTACAACGTTCGAGTGGGGAATATTCGCCGGATCCCGGTTTATTAGGATAGTTTGTTACACTTCCTTTACTATAAATAGATGGGGGCGGATCAGATTAAGGCACGCAACTTTCACACTTTCAAACACTTTTGCTCTAGCTCACTGCAAACACTACACACAACACTTGTATTCGAATCACATTGTAACACATAGTCGATCCGCACCACATCCTGCACTGTATCCTGATATTTGAAGTAATAGAAGAACAAGGCAGCTGCGATTGTCAGCTCCCGAGGTTTTGTGACGGCGATCTAAATTGATCAAGGGCTTTCCTCGTACATCCTGTGTCACCCTTTACATTTTTGCTCATCGTTTGATCAAAGATACAGCTCTATATCCTGAGCCGTATCCTAAAACTGTTTTTACAAATAACTTGCACAACATATTTTCAACACACTTTTCTAGCACACTACCTCACTTAACTAATTTGATCACTTAATTGCTTCGGTAATTTTTGACCAAAACAATTTGGCGCCCACCGTGGGGCAAGTGGTGCTATTTTTGCTAAGAACCTTAGTAAAATCAATACTCGGTTTTCTATTGTCAAAACTTTTTTCTAAATTGTTTTCAATGGCCTCAAGATCAAACATGAGCTCTTCCACCATGTCTGCTACAACCTCTGCAACAATTGGTTCGGTGCTTCCACCTCCTCCTCCACGAATGCAAACTTCCTCATATGGAACTGAAAGTCATGTGGCTCGGGATGTTATCCCCATTCCCACTACTCAAGGATCTGGTCCTGTTTTGGCTTCTAATGATGAAATTCTGAATTTGTTTGGTAGTGTACAGGAACAGATGAGGCAGCAACAGGAAACTAATCGGATATTGATGAGAGAGATACAACTCTTAAAATCCGGCCCAAGTAGACCTGCTGAAGAAACTGTCACTCCTTTGCAGCCTTGAGCTTTGAACTTCAGTTCTGCAGTTTACACTGTAGATAACCGGGAGAATGTCGTGCCAAGCCATTCTCAGAATCATATTCCTGAGATACCCTCCTCGGTCAGGATGTCAACTGTGAGGAGCTCAGGATATGCTTCAGGATATGGCCAGAATCCTCAGACCGGTAACATGTCAAATAATAATACTCTTGCTACTAATAATAATGGGTCTTTGCAGGATGCAGGTATGACGTCAACATTTACTAGGGAGCTTCAGAAATTGAAGGACATGATATCCAGTGTACCTGGAGTGGTTCAACCAATTCCGGAAGTATCCCAAGACAGCCACAGGATATCCCGCTTTGCATATCCCATCTGTGATGCTGAAATCCCAAAGAGATTTCAAACCCCCAACATGAAGCTCTATGATGGGACTACGGATCCTGAAGAGCATATTGCCCAGTATAGGGAAAGAATGGAGATTAACCCTATCCCTCCGGAGCTCAAGGAAGCATGCTTGTGCAAGGGATTCAGATCTACCCTAACAGGATCAGCCTTAAAATGGCTGTTAAATGGTTTAGGAGACAAAGCTAGGTGGCCTCGGAAGAATCAACAGAAAGCTGATTGGAAGGATAAGTCCAAATGGTGTGCCTTCCATGAAGATTTCGGGCACATGACCGAGGATTGCATTGCTCTAAGGAAAGAAATTAGTTACCTGTTAAGCAAAGGGTATCTGAAGGATTTGCTGGGAAGAAAGAAGAATAAAGGGCAGGATCCTGAGAAGGATCCTGAATGAGCAGCATCACCCCCAGCAGATGCCAAAATAATTAACTTTATTTCAGGAGGATCCGACATTTGTGGGACTTCGTATTCTGCGGCCAAGAGACATGCAAAGGAAGCAAAGACTGAAAGGGGAGATAAACCAGCTAGGATGACGACCCTTACAACCGATAAAGTGATCACTTTCGATAGTGATGACAGGGATACTGTCCAGGTTCCTCACCATGATGCTCTCGTAATAACATTATATGTTGCTAACCATTTTGTACGCAGGATATTGGTGGACAATGGTAGCTCCATCAACATAATTCAGCTGGAAACATTGAAGAGGATGAATGTATCTCCGATGGACATTACTTTGAAGTCCACTGTGCTCGTTGATTTCAGTGGGGAAGCTAGAAATACCGTAGGGGAGATCAAGTTACCAGTATATGTTGAAGGGGTCAACTCGATACAATGCTTCTGTGTGATGGACTCGCTATCCTGCTATAACATCATACTAGGCAGGCCATGGATCCATGACATGAAGGCTGTGCCTTTGACCTATCACCAGTGCATCAAGATTCCTACCCCTTGGGGGGTCGTCAAAGTTGATAGTGATCAGCAGGAGGCGAAGGAATGCTACTCATCCTCAATGAAAGCCTCAACCAAGCCTAATCCAGCATAGCAATTAAAGACGCGAGCCCTGGATACCTTGGAGGCTTCAGAGCAGGATGTGAAGAAAGTTATCCTGGATCAGGATAACCCCGATATCTCGGTGCTCGTAGGAACTAATATCCCTCAGGATATTGAAGAACAATTAACTAATTTTTTGAAGTGCATGATGTTGACATTTGCATGGAAGCATGAAGATACGACAGGTATATCCAAAGACATTATTACTCACAAGCTTGGAATTGACAGGTCGTTCAAGCCTGTTCAGCAAAAAAGAAGGAAGTTTGCTCCTGAACGAAATATAATCATCCAAGAGGAAGTTGAAAGATTGCTAAAGTCTAAAATGATCAGAGAAGTCAAGTTTCCGAGATGGCTAGCAAATGTGGTCGTAGTACAGAAGAAAAATGGGAAATGGAGGGTCTGTGTATATTACACAGACTTGAATAAGGCTTGTCCTAAAGACCCATTCCCTCTTCCTCATATTGATGCAATGGTGGATGCTACTGCTAGGCATGAAATGTTAACATTCATGGACGCATCCTCAGGATTTCAGCAGATTCAAATGGAACCTTTGGACCAGGAGGATACTGCCTTCATGACACCAACAGGTATTTATTGCTATACTGCTATGCCTTTCGGTTTGAAAAATGCAGGTGCAACATACCAGAGATTGGTGAATATGATGTTCAAAGATAAGCTGGGGGACACCATGGAGGTATATATTGATGATATGGTGGTGAAATCTAGAAAGGCTGAGGATCACCTTCGGGATATCAAAGGAGCATTCGATATTCTGGATCAATTCAACATGAAGCTAAATCCTGCTAAGTGCCATTTCGGAGTGGGGGCAGGAAAGTTTCTAGGATATATGGTGACTAAAAGAGGAATAGAGGCAAGCCCGGAGCAGATTAAAGCCATCCTGGATATCAAATCACCTTCAAATATGAAGGATGTTCAACGGCTAACAGGCCGAGTAGCAGCATTGAACAGATTTATTTCAAGATCCTCGAAAAAATGCAAGGAATTTTATGATATCCTCAAGAAGAATAGGAAGTTCGAATGGGGAGCAAAGCATGAAGCAGCCTTACAGGATCTGAAGCGATATATCTCAACTGCACCTCTATTGATGAAGCCTGAAAATGGTGAACCACTATCCCTATACCTCGCTGTATCAGGGAATGCTGTAAGTGTCGTTCTTATAAAGGACCATGAAGGTCAGCAATATCCTGTCTATTATGTTAGTAAAAGTCTATTAGATGCTGAAACTAGATATTCTCATTTAGAAAAGTTGATATTAGCCCTAGTTATGGCATCAACGAAGCTTAGACATTACTTTGAGACACATAGGATTCATGTTAAAACTAATTATCCTGTTAGAAACGTGCTTAGGAAACCAGAGATGTCAGGTAGGATGGCCAAGTGGTCAGTGAAATTGAGTGCTTATGACTTAGTATATGAACCTAGAAATGCCATAAAGTCTCAGGCTTTAGCTGACTTTGTGGCTTATTTCAGTAGTGACATCCAAAATGAAGTAGATTTAGAAGTACAGCAGCTAGGAGAAAACTTAGAATGCTGGACATTATATACTGATGGTGCATCTAACGTAAGAGGTGTAGGTTTAGGTATACTACTAAAATCGCCACAGGGGGACATATTACCCCAGGAAATTAGGTGTGAATTTCCTGCTACTAATAATGAGGCAGAGTATGAGGCTTTAATTGCAGGATTAGAGTTGGCTAAAAATATGAATATCAAGAATTTGCAAGTATATGTTGACTCCTTGTTAATTACTAATCATTTTAATGGAACCTATGCAGTTAAAGGATAGAAGTTAGTCGAATACCTCGGTATTCTCAAAAAATTAGTAGGATATTTCGATGTTTTCACACTTGAACAGGTACCAAGGGAAGATAATGCTGAAGCAGATGCCCTAGCAAATCTGGGATCATCGGTCAAGATACTAGAAGGAACCCAAATACCAATATTGCATATCTTATATCCTGCGACGAATCCTTAGGATACAGAAGTACTGAATATTCAGGATCCTGTTGCTGAATATCCTGAGGAGGATCCTAAATCCTGGACGACTCCAATCGTAAGATATCTCAAAGAAGGACACATCCCTAGAGACGAAAATCCTAAGGCATTTAGGATGAAGGTATCACGATTCACCATTATAAATAATATCTTGTATAAGAAATCTCTTGCAGGACCATATCTGAGGTGCTTGGAAGATCCCGAAACCGAAGAAGTACTCCAAGATATACATGAAGGGGATTGTGGTAACCATACTGGGGGCAGGTCCTTATTCTCAAAAGTATTAAGGACAGGATATTATTGGCCGACGATGAGGAAAGATGCCACAGAATATGCCCGAAGATGTGATGCATGTCAAAGACATAGTAACATACTACATCAGCCTACTGAACCGTTGTATCCTATTGTTTCCCCTTGGCCATTTATGAAGTGGGGTATGGATATAGTGGGAAAGCTTCCAAAGGCTCCTGGAGGAAAGGTTTTTATGTTGGCAATGACGGATTATTTCTCCAAGTGGGTTGAAGCAGAAGCATTTGTTCAAGTTAGAGATCAGGAAGTGGTATCCTTCATAAAAAGGAATATCCTGACTAGGTTTGGAATACCATCTTAGATAATTTGTGACAACGGATCTCAATCCTCAAACAAGATAATTGTCAATAACTTGAAGAAGAGATTAGGGGCCAAGAAAGGAAGATGGGGAGAAGAGTTACCCTTTGTTTTATGGGCTGATAGAACGACGGTAAAAAATGCAACTGGTCAAACCCCGTTTTCCTTAGTATTTGGAGCAGAAGCAGTGATCCCGACAGAAATGGTGATACCTACAGTAAGATCCAGCCTCAGGGATCCTGAGAAGAATCCTGAAGTCCTATGCCAGGAGTTGGATACTATTGATGAGACAAGACATGCAGCAAAGTTAAGGATGGCAGCGTATCAACAAAGGATATCCAGAGCATATAACAAGAATATAAGGACCAGAAGGTTCAAAGTTGGTGATTGGGTGTTAAGAAAGGCTTTTCAAAATACTTCTAATCCTGCTGATGGAAAGCTGGCTCCAAAATGGGAAGGACCATATGAGGTTGAATCAGAATCAGAAAAGGTGCATACCGACTCAAGAATATGGAGGGGGATATGCTGCCGAGATCTTGGAATGCTATACACCTTAAGCTTTATTTCAAGTGAGTTTAGAATTTAATTTCTAACTCAGGAGGGTATGAATTCTATCTCTTTTAAATGTGTTTGGTTTAATTTATTCTTTGAAACCCAATACTGACTTAAGCATCGGAGGGGTGTTAGCCAAGCTAACACCCACCTTAGTTTTGAAACGTTTTGCAGTATATGCTTCGGGATATAGCTCCAGGATACACACTCAGGATACTTCGGAAGATTAGAGGATTGGCCCCCTCTCTCACGTATAAGGGATCCTGATCCCTTCACAGGTTTAAAGGTATTCACCTTTCATCCGAATTGGGTTTAAACTCCCCGCCTGGAGCGCAAGTTATTCGGGAATAGTTCAAGGTGGCGGGACCAGTCCATGTAAAAGTGGCTGACAATTTCGTTACTCTTGGCTATATCCTGAATCCTAAAGGTATATGAGGATTGATCACCCTCTCTCACGAAAGGGTATTTTCATACTCTCTAAGGTTTAAAGGTTTTCACCTTTCTAAGTCTTGGAGTTTATACACTCCCGCCTGTAGCGCGCGAAAATTTGGGATTTTCCCCAGAATACAAGGGATTTATCTCCAGTACATTCTTGGGTTTTACCCCTGTAACACGAAAAATTGTCTATACAATTGGAACTGATATCCATAAGATTTCTAAGTATTTGAAGACATTGTACACAGGGGACATTCCTACTGAGGCAATGGTGTAAAGCTCAAAGGATAAGGCTCGGACCTAATACACTAAGTGTCTCAGACAGAGGACATCTTCATTGGGAGAGTTGCAAAGGGATTGAAGTTTGAGAATAGGATTATACCCTATTCCTGGTATGATCTTTCCTTTGTAAATGTTATTTAAGTTTTTAACAATACTATGTTTGACAAAAGGTTAAACATCCTGATTAGGATAAATTCTCGGGATATATTCTCAAAATACTTTTCAGGATATTTGATTAAAATATTTGAAACTGATACTAGTTTGAAACTTTGATCAAATAAGTTTTGTCAAAACAGGTTTTGGAAAAGTGGACTGTCTT
Source organism: Helianthus tuberosus (assembly GCA_030545235.1). Classification (NCBI taxonomy): domain Eukaryota; kingdom Viridiplantae; phylum Streptophyta; class Magnoliopsida; order Asterales; family Asteraceae; genus Helianthus; species Helianthus tuberosus. Next base: position 6,725 of record JARYGA010009091.1, on the reverse strand, counting down.
TCACTCTTTAAAAGGTTTTCTATAAAATTGATTGAATTTTTAGAAGTCCTATTTAATAAAAGTTTTCATAATATATCGCTGAGCATATTGATCAGGATATTTTTGAAGGATAGTTGTACAAAATTTTGCAAAGCTGATATCCGTACTAAGAAAGACCGAGAACAATAGCAAGAAAAATAAAAGATGAAATTATTTGAAATAAGCAGTACTAATTGATAACCGAAGGTTTCATCCTGAAACCCAGGACCCATCCACCTTCGGCTATTAAATTGTTTTGATGCAGAAATAAAAATTGTTCATGAGACATAAAATTGTTCAAACAATTTAGAGGGAATAAGCTTTAGGGGGCGACACATTCTTCGTTCATGATGATTTGAGCAGCATCCGTCTTGGGATCCGCCTCAGCATTCCTCTCCGCATCGGCTACTTTTTCAACTGCTTTGGAAGATCCTTCAGCAACTGGTTTGGTAGAAGTGCCGCCAAGGTTCTTTAGCTTCGTTTCCCAAGCACCGACGTCCCAAGAAGGGCATTCAAAACCTAGAGTTTTGGCTTCATGGGCCATCTTCAGCTTGGCTTGGAGAAGAGAGGTGACGACGGAACTCTTAAGGCTTTCCCGGTAGCTAACCATATCCCGTTCATGTTGTGCATGGGCAACGTCGAGATTAGCTTGGGCTTGAAGAGTAGCTTTGTTGAGAGCAGTCTGATGTTCTTGAGTCAAAGCTTTGAACTTCTCCTCGAAATGACGAGATTTAGCGGCTGCAATCATGCCTTGATCAGAGATCGTGACTTCCGCCTTCTTTAACTTGGATTCAAGCGTCTTGTTGAGCCCGCAGGACTCTTGATATAGATGAACCAGACGTTCTAGACCCTGCAAAAGATAGATGGAGAGGTATTGATTTTGGTAAATACATGTGAATGGTATAAGCTGCAGGATATGGTTCAAGAATACTAGCCTGGTTGAGAAAGGAAGTCATAAACCCGCTTGCTTCAATGAACCCGTAATTCTCATAAGGAAATGTGTCAGAAATGACAGGGGAATCGGGCTCTTTCCTTTTTCGGGAACTTGAACTCCGGGGCTTGGTAGCTGGCGAAGGCTTGGGAATGATGATGGCTTTAGAACTGCTGGGTTTGGATGAGGCTGTGGCCTTGGGACTAGGCTCCTTCTTAATTTGAACCTGATCAGAATAGCTGTCCAACTCGTCGAGGTCAAAAACTTCAGGGATCTTGGCTGGTGCTGCATAAAGGGAAAAATTTTACATCTTTATTACTCTTCGTTTTATTATATTGTGTTAACTAATTATTTTGAGAGTAATCCTTACCAGACATTTCAGATGAGGAGTATTGACTGGAACTCGGGATATGTGTGGTAAAACTCCTGTCTATCGCAGGTAGTTGGTAAACAGTCTTGATTCTTTCCTCTGATTCCGCAGTAGGGGGAGCTACTTCCTTGAAATTTACTGCAAAGGAATCAAAAAGAAGGATATTAGCAAAAGATAAAAATCTAAAGGTACATGGGAGTATTCATAACCCTACCGGTGGTTAACCACTCCAACGGAAGGCTAGCACCCTCAGCAATGGAGTCTCGTTTGACGAAAAAGAACTTGCGTTGCCATCCATCTTCGTTTTTGGTGGCTTTAAGAATAAGGGGTTTGTTGGAAGTCGAAAAAAGCAAAAAACGACTAGAACCATGAGATCGAAGGCGGTAAGCGATGGGTAGATCTTCAATACAAAGGTCAGGACAGTGAAGGTTTTTAATTTGGTTTAGAACAATTAATACCCTCCAGACCATGGGCATGGTCTGAGCAAAAGAAATACCTGTTGTCCGGAAAAATTGCATCATAAATTCAGGAAAAGGGTATCGGAGACCTAGCGAGAAAGGGTATGCCGGAAAGCAAACCCAGTCAGTAGAAGAAATTTCCGATCGAATTGACCGGTCGAATGGTCTAAAGACAGTGTTGTCTGGGAAAGCACCGGAAGCTCTCAAAGCCGCAATGTCTGCGTTATCAAAGGCACAGACTTCCTTCTCGGGATTTTTGAGAAGATTCTGTTGAATAAAGGTCTCGGATGATTCACCGGTTTGGGAATGAGTTCTGGCGGCCATTGCAGATGAAGAAAGAAAAATTGAAAAAAGATGAGCGAGAAGTAGGGAATTACCTGGAGACTCCGTTGGAGATATTTGCTTTTCAAACAAGAAGAGAGAAGATATAGGAGCATTGTGGATCTGCATCGAGTTGAAAGCGCGTCGGAAGTTATGATGTGATCTTGACCGTCGTCTCGATTTAATTGCCTTGATTTACGAGATAAAACTTTTAAAATATATCCGTTTGATTGGTATATCAACAGATATATTTGGGGACAATTGTTATGGGTCTCTTTCTGAGCATACATATCTTGACTAATATCCTGCTTTTAATTGTTTATTTGTGACCAGGATACTGGACTGGGATATTGCTAACATCCTGAGCGATATCCTGAGGTTGATTGAATTAACCACGTGCAGGTTAAAGATTGGGGGTTACTAACGGTCAGATGGACTTCTTCTCCTCAAGACTCGGGCGTATTTGTTATGGGAGAGACGTTGAACCCGAAAGACCAGGTCTACAACGTTCGAGTGGGGAATATTCGCCGGATCCCGGTTTATTAGGATAGTTTGTTACACTTCCTTTACTATAAATAGATGGGGGCGGATCAGATTAAGGCACGCAACTTTCACACTTTCAAACACTTTTGCTCTAGCTCACTGCAAACACTACACACAACACTTGTATTCGAATCACATTGTAACACATAGTCGATCCGCACCACATCCTGCACTGTATCCTGATATTTGAAGTAATAGAAGAACAAGGCAGCTGCGATTGTCAGCTCCCGAGGATATTGGATAATAAATTCGTGGAGTTTCGACGCACATAAATGAATAAAGTGGTAATTACAAGAAATAAGGATCAAATGCGTCAACGTTGCAATTCAAGACCGTTCGGGTGACCTCGTAACTAACCGAAGGCTTAATAATGATTGTTTGAAGACTCAAGACCCTTAAAAGTTAAATTTAGGGGTTAAAAGTGCAATAAACGAAAGATAAAAAAAGCTAGGAAGGACCAGGGACTGAAAATGCAATAAATGTAAGATGGTTTCCGGTTTGGGAGGAGCCTCGCGGGGCGCGTAGGCATTATCTGGGGTATATGCGGGCCGCGTAGAAGTCACCAGCGAACAAAAACCTGCACAACTGTAGGTTCAGCCAGTTCCACCGCCTTTACATGCAATTTTTCGATACCAGAGTCTGAGCAAATGGTTTTTCATGCACTAGGGACACTTAGGATCATCTGGGTACTATAGATTTGCAGATGGAATGATCTTGGAGCTCTCAAAATCCTATATATGGCCCTTGTTTTTCATTTGTTCAATCGCACACCTGAAGTTTTACTTCAAAACTCTTTCTCTGGAGCTTCCTGGAGTTCAAGAAAGTTTTCTTAAGTTCTAATCTCGTGCTAAGTACTCTAGTAAGTGTTCTTAGCTTCCTAAGTTTAAGTTTTATTAGCTTAATGACCGAAAGTCAAAGTTATCGTAATTAAGATTTGCTTTATGATTAATCACAAACGGTCCAGCCATTATTCAAATTGAAAGTTGCTATGTGTTGGTAATTATGTAGGTAATAAACCCTTAAAAGGGCACCTCCTAATTATCACGTTATCTCAGTCTAATGTCGGGTCAAACTTATTAATAAAAGGTCAACAGAATCAGTTTTTACAAATTAATTCATAACTGATAATGCAGAGGTTATGAAACATGTTTTAACACTAAAATAACTTGGTAAATAATATAAGAACATGCTTAGGCATGTTCAACCCGACAATTCTAAATTTAGGCTCGATTCGCAACTGAAGGTCGCAAAAGTAGACTTTTGCTTTGACTTTCAGTTCTGACCCGATTTAGCTTAGTTTAGATATGCCTTAGGGTTATTTTAGGACCATATTACATGTTAGTATAACCCTCTGAGATTATACTATATGGTTCCTTTTAAATCTGAATCATTTGCATGTTTCCGTTAAATGCTTAAAAGTTGACCATTATGCCCTTTTGATATAAAAACGAGATTTTTGAAAATGTGAGAGGATAAAAACCTTTATTACTGATATTTAAGTATGTCCTAAAAATTTGACATTAGTTTATGGTCTAAAATAGTAGTTATGCTCGATATCGTAAACTGAAAGCTTTTTGTTAATTAAATGGCATTTTTAGTATAAATCATATTCAAACCCAATTTTTGTCACCAAACTTTATACCCACTGATATAATATAATATTTAGGGATTTTTGGAAATTTTTTCTGAATTTTAAACTGAATATATTATAGAGTTTTAATGTAAATTCGGTATTGACGAAATTGCCCTTTTCTTTGATAAAATGAGTTTTACATAACATTTTGATACCAAACCTTTTCCTACTAATTTCATATGTTAAATAAAATATTTTAAGCTTCAGGTACTGATCAAAATCTCAGATTTCCTTAAATAACCCGAAAATCGTCAAGTACCGACTTTTACGCTTTTTAAACGCATAGTATGGGTTAAAACTATATTTGACACTTACTCATTACCTACTGATATTATAAGAAAATTTTTATACTTTAATAGTAAGTAAAAGTTTTGAACTCTGATTTCCAAATTTGACCCTTAAAGCTTATGTGAAATGACCAAAATGCCCTTACGGTGCATAGTTTGGCTATAAATGATAAATTTCACATATATACAATATCTTACTGATGCAACTTGTAAAAATAAATATTTTTACTGATCATTTTAGACCAAAACCTCAGAATATTATTTAACCTCTTTTATAATCTTTAAAATGACCAAAATACCCATACGGGGCTTAAATTGATTTTAAATTCGTTTTGGGCATAATGGAAGGTATCCTACTGATATCATAACATATTTTAAGCATATTAACTTGTGGAACCTGTACATGACTCATTTGGTTATCCGTTAAGCATATTCGCGTTCGGTGCGGTTTATGTAATTAGTTTGCATAAATTAACCGAAACGGGTCAAACCTTATCATTTTTACTTCAAAATCCAGAATGTGTTTAGTTTACCCATTTTATACAAGTCTTCATACTTGCCGGGTCTAAATCACATTCTAATCCGGTCTTCGCTTAATCGTGCGTTTTGAACCGTAAACCTTTCATTAAAACTAACTGGACTAAGTTTAAACTTAAGTAAGACCCGTTAGGAATCTAATAGGTTATTGAAACCTTTGTTCCAGATTAGGAGCCCAGTAAAAGATACTTGTACTTGCTGATTGATATACGGCTGAGGATAAATTTATATTTTTGCTCAGGTAAATACTTTTAACTTATTTTCCGTTATATGGGCTTGGGATACGGTATTATAATAATACCGATTGGTCGGGTATTGAATGTTTAATCGATTAGTGGTTAAGCTATTGAAATAACCCGTTTTAATTTGTAATGTTTGATGCAATGCCTTTGGGGGGTTAATGACCATGTCCTGGATATCCTCGGCTCATTTATTAGAAATGGCCACGGCTTAAGAACGGGGTGTAGGCATACACCTGACAGTTGCATATGTATAAACGGTATCTCACATCTCTTGTGGGCATACACTTGTGGTGTGTCAATTAATCTAATCAGGTTCTTCTAACCGGGTCCCGAATGGACGACAAACATGTAAAACTGTATACAAGATTATTTAAATAATTGTCCCAAGTTATAAAAGAACTTTTGTGACTTGTGCATTTAAATCAATTTTATAAACGCTTTTCATAAAGAGTCCGTTAATTGTATTTACCAGTGTAAACTGACGTATTTTTCAAAAAGGTTAAGTGCAGGTACTACGCGTAATGGGCTGGCTACTCCTAGTATCAAATAAAGAGTCTTGCAATCTTTTGATGCTTAAATCTGTTGAACATTATTTCTTTTTATTTTAGATCCGTCTGTGGATCCACTTACAATCCGTTGTGTAATATTTCATGTTACTTTCAACTCGGTTTGTAATATTATTATCTTTAGACTTCCGCTGTGCATTGAACTGTGATTATTTGACCATGATGATATCAACTACGTCATGAAACTCCCCACCGGGCCCACCGGTAATACGTGGAAATATTGGGGTGTGACAGGTTGGTATCAGAGCCAACATTGAGTGAATTAAACACTAGCCTTTTATGTTTTTAATCTCAATGACACAGTTTGCACATTACTTGACTTCCGAGTCTATTCAAATAACTTAGGACTAATCCTAATCTTATTGCTTTCTTTTGTTGGTTTTGACAGGAACAAAAGACAATGCCGCCACGATTCAAAGGAAGAGGTGGAAGAGGCAAGGCGCCGATAATTGCTCCAAATGATCACGAGGCGTGGCCATCACACCGGCGAACTCCTTCAGCAACTTTCAGCTCTAGTCCCCATGAGGATTGGAGGACTTATCTAGAGCCAGCGAGACGTTCAGTCTCCCTCAGTTCCTCCCTGTCTTATCATCACTCTTTTGGACCACATCAAGACGAGGAGCGCAGTGACTCTCACCACTCCTTCATCCCGCTGTAGCGGTCGAGTTCACACCGGGCTTTCCAGGACCCGACCCCGTACTTTCAAAGCAGGTTCAATCCGATGAACCAAATTCAAGAACCCGAGGGTCCAAACCCTTTGGGGCCAGATGACCACTATCCTGAGATGCAGGATATGGAAATGGATGAAGATCCGGATCC
>JARYGA010009090.1:0-25288 GCA_030545235.1 Helianthus tuberosus | reverse complement strand
GCCACCATTTCAGATCAAGCAGCAATTGCCACCACCAAATCGGAACACTACGAAGCTAAGTACAAGGTAATGACCCAAGAGCAACAGTCTGCCATCCAGAAGATCACCCAGGAGGCCCAAGCTAAGTCTGATGCTGCCCAAGTTCAACACGAGCAAGATATGGCTTCGTACCGGGAGAGCCTCAAGAATTCAGTTGTCATCTCCCTCCTCCAGGCCAGGCTGATAATGGCTTATGAGGCTATGGTTTTGGGCTTTGAATGCCCTTCATGGAATATTAAGGCTTGGGATATGAAGCTGAAAGATCTTGGTGGTAATCCTGTGGAGCCTCCTATGAAGCCCACAGCGGAGGAGCCTGCTGAGGTGGCCAAGAAGGTGGATGGTGCCGAGGTTCCGAAGGATGCTGATGGTGATACTGGTGGTGATGCTGGACGGAATGCTGGAAAGGATGCTGCTGATGAGGTCATAATGGAAGGAGGAGCTGCCCCTTAGAGGCAGCGAAGTGGGCGAGATGGATATATGTGCCAAGGCCGGAGCCCACTATTTTAAATTTGATGATTGTGGTCTGTTAAACAATTTACTTTTCCTGTCTTTGAACAATTTACATTTCCTGCACTAAAACACTATGATGACCAAAGGTGGATGGGTCCTGGGTTTCAGGATGAAGCCCTTGGTCATTAACTAGTATAATCTGTTTTGAACAATACAACGGTTGGAGGCGGATGGGTCTCGGTTTGAGATGAAACCTTCAACCGTTGTGTAAATATGGTAAGAAACTAATAGTGCTTTTGGTGGATGGGCCTCGGTTTGAGGTGAAACCAAAAGCACAACTTTTGACATGTTAATAACATAACCTCCTTTTGACTTATTTGCTGTTGCCTTTCAATTCTTTGTTATGCATTGCTTAGTTTAAATTTCAACTCTCCAAAAATCAGTACCATTACTTTTTGAAAATATACTGATCAGTATATTCAGCGATATCCCACAAAGACTTTCGTCTAATTCAAACAATTCAGATAAAGTTTTTAAAGAAAAAAGGACAGTTTATTTTACAAAGTTCGTTTTGATAACACTTGTTTGACCAGAGTATTAGTTTCTAACCCAAGTATTATATCCCAAACATTCCAAACAAATATCCTGAAACATATTCCGAAAACACATTTCGAGAATATATCCTAAGTATATACCTCAATCAGGATATTTAAGCCTTTTCCAACCATAGTTTCAAAAGTTCAAATGACTTATATAAGGTTTGCAAAGGAAAGATCATACCAGGAATAGAGTGAAACCCTGTTTTCGAGCTTCAGTCTTTTTGCAATTTTTTCCACTAAGATGTCCCCAGTCCGGGATACTTAGTACACTAGGTCCAAATTTGATCCTTTGAGCTCTACACAATTGCCTCAGAAGGAATGTCCCCTGTGCATAAAGTCTTTGAACACTTAGAAATTTTTTTGAATATCAGTTCCAACTGTTTGAACAGTTCTTGTGTTACAGGGGTAAACCCCAAAAATGTACTGGAGATAAATCCTTATTATCCTGGGGATAAACCCATAAGTATCCTGGGGAAAATCCCAAATTTTCATGCGCTACAGGCAGGAGTGTATAAACTCCAAGACTTAGAAAGGTGATAACCTTTAAACCTTAGAGAGTATGAAAATACCCTTCCGTGAGAGAGGGTGATCAATCCTCATATACCTTTAGGGTCCAGGATATAGCCAACAATAACGAAATTGTCAGCCACGTTTACATGGACTGGTCCCGCTATCTTGAACTATCCCTGGATAACTTGCGCTCCAGGCGGGGTGTTTAAACCCAATTCGAGAGAAAGGCGAATACCTTTAAACCTGTGAAGGGATCGGGATCCCTTAAACGTGGGAGAGGGGGCCAATCCTCTAATCTTTCGAAGTATCCTAAATGTGTACCCTGGAGCTATATCCCGAAGCATATACTGCAAAACAACTGTAAACTAAGGTGGGTGTTAGCCTGGCTAACACCCCTCCGATGCTTAAGTCAGTAATGGGTTCAAAAGAATAAATAATATTAAAACATATTAAAAGAGATAGAATCCATACCATCCTGAGTTAGAATTTAAATTCCAAACTCACTTGAAATAGAGCTTTAGATGTATAGCATTCCAGGATCTTGGTAGTATATCCCCCTCCATATTCTTGAGTCGATATGCTCCTTTTCCTGATTCTGATTCAATCTCATAGGGTCCTTCCCACTTTGGAGCCAGTTTTCCATCTGCAGGATTGGTAGTATTCTGAAAAGCTTTTCTTAACACCCAATCTCCAACTTGGAACCTTCTAGTCCTTATATTCTTGTTATATGCTCTGGATATCCTCTGTTGATATTCTACCATCCTTAGTTTTGCTGCATCTCTTGTCTCATCAACAGTATCCAATTCCTGGCATAGGGCTTCAAGATTCTGCTCAGGATCCCGGTGATCGGATCTCGCCGTAGGTATCACCATTTCTGTCGGGATCACTGCTTCTGCTCCAAATACTAAGGAAAATGGGGTTTGGCTAGTTGCATTTTTCACCGTTGTTCTATCAGCCCATAAAACAAAGGGTAATTCTTCTGCCCATCTTCCCTTCTTAGCTCCAAGCCTTTTCTTCAAATTGTTGACAATTTTCTTGTTTGAGGATTCTGCTTGTCCATTTGCTTGAGGATGGACCGGTGTGGATGTGATCATTTTGATTCCCCAACTCTTGCAAAAGTCAGTAGTCCTCTTACTTATAAACTGAGATCCATTGTCACAAATTATCTCGGCTGGTACTCCAAACCTGGTTAGGATATTCCTCTTTATGAAGGATACTACTTCTTGATCTCTAACTTGAACAAACGCTTCAGCTTCGACCCACTTAGAGAAATAATCAGTCATTGCCAGCATGAAGACCTTTCCTCCTGGAGCCTTTGGCAATTTTCCTACTATATACATTCCCCATTTCATGAATGGCCAAGGGGAAGCGATAGGATAAAGTGGTTCAGTAGGTTGATGTAATATATTACTGTGTCTTTGACACGCATCACATCTTCGAGCATATTCTGCAGCATCTTTTCTCATCGTTGGCCAATAGTATCCTGTTCTTAATACCTTTGAGAATAACGACCTGCCCCGAGTATGGTTACCACAATCCCCTTCGTGTATATCCTGAAGCACTTCTTTAGTTTCGGGATCCTCCAAGCAACTCAGATATGGTCCTGCAAGAGATTTCTTATACAAAACATTATTTATAATAGTGAATCGTGATACCTTCATTCTAAAGGCCTTAGGATTTTCATCCTTCGGGATGTGCCCTTCCTTGAGATATCTTATGATTCGAGCCGTCTAGGACTTAGGATCCTCCTCAGGATGCTCATCATCAGGATCCTGAACACTTACTACTTCCTTATCCTGAGGATTTGTCGCAGGATACAGGATATGTAATATTGGTATTCGGGTCCCTTCCGGTATCCTGACTGATGATCCTAGATTTTCCAAGGCATCGGCTTCAGCATTATCCTCTCTTGGTACCTGTTCAAGCGTAAAAATATCGAAATATCCTGCTAATTTTTTGAGAATTTTGAGATACTCAATTAACTTCTCCCCTTTAACTGCACAGGTCCCATTAAAATGATTAGTGATTAACAAGGAATCATCAAATACTTGTAAACTCTTGATATTCATGCTCTTAGCCAATTCTAATACTGCAATTAAAGCTTCATATTCTGCTTCATTATTAGTGGCAGGAAACTCACATCTAATAGCCTGGGGTAATATGTCCCCCTGTGGCGATTTTAGTAGTATACCCAAACCTACACCTCTTACATTAGATGCACCATCAGTATATAATGTCCAGGATTCTAAGTTTTCTCCTAGCTGTTGTACTTCTAGGTCTACTTCACTTTGGATATCACTACTGAAATCAGCCACAAAGTCAGCTAAAGCCTGAGACTTTATGGCATTTCTAGGTTCATACACTAGATCATATGCACTTAATTTTACTGACCACTTAGCCATCCTACCTGACATCTCTGGTTTCCTAAGCACATTTTATACAGGATAGTTGGTTTTAACATGAATCCTATGTGTTTCAAAATAATGTCTAAGTTTTGTTGACGCCATAACTAGGGCTAATATCAATTTCTCTAAATGTGAATATCTAGTTTCAGCATCTAATAAACTTTTACTAACATAATAGACAGGATGCTGCTGATCTTCATGATCCTTTACAAGGACAGCACTTACAGCATTCCCTGATACTGCGAAGTATAGGGATAATGGTTCACCATTTTCAGGCTTCATCAATAGGGTGCAGTTGAAATATACTGCTTCAAATCCTGCAAGGCTGCTTCATGCTTCACTCCCCATTCGAACTTCTTGTTCTTCTTCAGGATATCATAAAATTCCTTGCATTTTTCTGAGGATATTGAGATAAATCTATTCAATGCAGCTACTCGTCTTGTCAGTCTTTGAACATCTTTTATGTTAGAAGGTGATTTGATGTCCAAGATGGCTTTAATTTGTTCTGGGCTTGCTTCTATCCCCCTTTTAGTCACCATATATCCTAGAAACTTTCCTGCCCCCACTCTGAAATGGCACTTAGCAGGATTCAGCTTCATGTTATACTTATCCAGGATATCAAATGCTCCCTTAATATCCTGGAGATGATGCTCAGCCTTTTTGGATTTTACTACCATGTCATCGATGCACACCTCCATAGTGTCCCCCATCTTCTCTTTGAACATCATGTTCACCAATCTTTGATATGTTGCACCTACATTTTTCAAACCAAAGGGCATAGCAGTGTAACAATAAATACCTGTTGGTGTCATGAAGGCAGTATCCTCCTGGTCTAAAGGTTCCATTTGGATCTGCTGGAATCCTGAGGATGCATCCATGAAGGTTAACATCTCATGGCCGGCAGTAGCATCCACCATTGAGTCAATATGAGGAAGATGAAACGGGTCTTTGGGACAAGCTTTGTTCAAGTCTGTGTAATCTACACAAACTTTCCATTTCCCATTTTTCTTCTGCACCACCACTACATTTGCTAGCCATCTTGGAAACTTGACATCTCTGATCATTTTGGATTTCAATAACCTCTCTACTTCTTCCTGAATAATCATATTTCGCTCCGGAGCAAATTTCCTTCTCTTTTGTTGGACAGGCTTGAATGACCTGTCAATACCGAGCTTATGTGTTATAATATCCTTGGAAATACCTGTCATATCCTCGTGCTTCCACGCGAATGTTGACGTCCTGCATTTCAAAAAATTAGTCAATTGATCTTCAATATCCTGAGGGATATTGGTTCCCACGAGCACCAAGATATCCGGATTATCCTGATCCAGGATAATTTTTTTACTTCCTGCTCTGAAGCCTCCATGATATCCTGGCCTCACATCTTTAATTGCTATGCTGCACTAGGCTTTGTTGAGGATTTCATCGAAGAAGAATAACACTCCTTCGCTTCCTGTTGATCACTTTCCACCTTGACTACTCCCCAAGGGGTAGGGATCTTGATACACTGATGATAAGTTGACGGCACAACTTTCATATCATGGATCCAAGGCCTACCTAATATAATATTATAGCAGGATAAGGAGTCCATGACACAAAAGCGCTGCATTGAATTGACCCCTTTAACATACACGGACAACTTTATCTCCCCTACGGTATTCCTAGCTTCTCCACTGAAACCAACGAGCACAGTGGACTTCGAAGTAATATCCATTGGGGATACATTCATCCTCTTCAACGTTTCCAGTTGAATTATGTTGACGGAGCTGCCATTATCCACTAACGCACAAAATGGTTAGCAACATATAACGTTATTACTAAAGCATCATGATGAGGATCCTGGACAGTATCCCTGTCATCGTTATCGAACGTGATCACTTTGTCAGTTGTAAGGGTTGACATCCTGGTTGGTTTATCTCCCCTTTCTGCTTTGGCTCCTTTCGCGTGCCTTTTCGCCGCAGAATATGATGTGCCACAGATATCAGATCCTCTTGAAATAAAGTTAATTATTTTGGCATCCGCGGGAGGCGATGCCGCTCGTTCAGGATCCTTCTCAGGATCCTGACCTTTATTCTTCTTTCTTCCCAAGAGGTCCTTTAGATATCCCTTGCTTAAGAGATAGCTTATTTCTTTCCTTAAAGTGATGCAATCCTCAGTAACATGTCCGAAATCTTCATGGAAGGCACACCATTTGGACTTATCCTTCCAATCAGCTTTTTGTTGATTTTTCCGGGGCCATCTTGCTTTGTCTCCTAAACCCTGCATAGCATACATTAGTTCAGGTATATTAACGGAAAAACAATATTCAGACAACTCAGGATACTCCTCAGGATCCTCATCTTCAACAGCATTCACTTTCTTACTGTCATTTCTGCCATATGGCTTAGAGCGATATGGTTTGTACCAGGATTCTGATTTCATGTTGGTTGACTCATAGGTTGTTGACGAATTCATCCTTTCTTGCATCTTTTTGTCGTCTTCCAACCGAATATATCTTAAAGCCCTGTTACGAGCTTCATCCAGATTCCTGCAGGGGTTCATTACAAGATCCTGGTAAAATTGAGAATCCTTTTGCAATCCCATCTTGAAAGCCTGCACAGCTGTTGCAACATCAAGATGTGGGATATCCAAGGATTCCAGACTAAACTTGTTCACATAATCCCTCAAGGATTCCTGAGGTCCTTGAGTTATCCTGTAAAGATCACTGGTTAGTTTCTCAAAACTCCGACTGCAAGAAAATTGACTATTAAATAAATTAACTAAATGAGCAAATGAAGTAATTGAGTTAGGAGGAACATTTAAAAGCCATTTTAAGGCTGATCCTGTTAAGGTAGAACCAAAACCCTTTCACAGGCATGCTTCTTTGAGATCTGGAGGGATAGGGTTGATTTCCATCCTTTCCCTATACTGGGCAATATGCTCCTCAGGATCCGTAGTTCCGTCATAGAGTTTCATGTTGGGGGTTTGAAATCTTTTTGGGATTTCAGCATCACAAATAGGATATGCGAACCGTGATATCCTTTGGCTGTCCTGGGACATTTTTGGAATTGGCTGGACCACCCCAGGTACACTGGATATCATGTCTTTCAGTTTTTGAAGCTCCCTGGAAAATGCTGATGTCATACCTGCATCCTGCAAAGATCCAACACCATTAGTAGCAAGAGTATTATTATTATTAGATACATTACCAGTCTGGGGATCCTGGCCATATCTCGAAGCATATCCTGAGCTCCTCACAGTTGATACTCTTACTGAAGAGGGTATCTCAGGAGTATGATTCTGGGAAATGCTAGGCACAATATTCCCCCGGTTATCCTCAGTATAAACTGCAGAACTGAAGTTCAAAGCCCTGGGTTGCAAGGGAGTGACAGTATCTTCAGCAGGCCTGCTTGAGCTGGATTTCAAGAGTTGTACCTCTCTCATCAGCATCTGATTAGTTTCCTGCTGCTGCCTCATCTGTTCCTGTAAACTACCAAACAAATTTAGAATTTCTTCATTAGAAGCCAAAACAGGACCAGATCCCTGGGTATTGCGAGAGGGGATAACATCCCGAGCCACATGACTTTCAGTTCCCTGTGAAGAGGCTTGCATTCTCGGAGGAGGTGGTGGAAGCACCGAACCAATTGTTGCAGAGGTTGTAGCAGACACGGTGGAAGAGATCATGTTTGATCTCGAGGCCATTGAAAATAGTGTAGCAAAAAGTTTTGAAAATAGAAAACCAAGTAATGATTTTGCAAAAGCTTTTAGTAGAAATAGCACCACTTGCCCCACGGTGGGCGCCAAATTGTTTTGGTCAAAAATTACCGAAGCAATTAAGTGATCAAATTAGTTAAGTGAGGTAGTGTGCTAAAAATGTGTGTTGAAAATATGCTAGTTAAGTTGTTTACAAAAAACAGTTCCAGGATATAGCTCAGGATATTGAGCTATATCTATGATCAAACAGTGAGCAAAAATGTAAAGGGTGACACGAGATATACGAGGAAAGCCCTTGATCAATCTAGATCGCCGGTATAAAACCTCGGGAGCTGACAATCGCAGCTGCCTTGTTCTTCTTATTGCTTCAAATACCAGGATACAGTGCAGGATATGATGCGGATCAACTAAGTGTTACAATGTAGTTTGAATACAAGTGTCAGTGCATTGTGAGTGTTTGCAAGTAGAGAGAAAGAGAGTGCAGAAGATTGTGCGTCTCTATCTTGATCCGATCAATCTATTTATAGTAAAATAAACTAACTAACTAGCCTATCTTTCCGGGATTCAACGAATATTCCTCAGGTGAACGTTATAGTCCGCGTCTTCCGGGTTCAACGTCTACAATATAACCGATTTGCCCGAGTCTTGAGGAGAAGAAGTCCACCTGACCGTTTGAGTCTGGTTACAACAATCTGCACGTGAGTTAATTGGTTACTACCAGGATATCACATCAGGATGTTACCAATATCCTGATCCGGTATCCTGGTCACAAACAAAAGAAACATAGTCAATATATTAGCCAGGATATATGAGCATAAAATCACCCATAACACTCATATCTTGGTTCCTCAAAGTATGAGTATGAAGGCTCATACCTTGGTTCGTCAAAATATGAGTATGAGGGAGAAGGTTCATACCTTGGTTCTTCATAGGGTGTATATGAAGTTGACGGCTCGTACCTGGGTTCCTCATAGTAGTTGTATGAAGTGGATGGTCCAAAGAGGTCACAATATTGTACCGAGTGAGGGTTACCACAAATGGTACAATAGTCTTCCCTATAATCATCCTCCACATAGTGGTAGTTGTAATCTCCTGAGTATTGATCCATAAGAATCACTCAACAGACCACAACAGAGTCTCGGGACCAGAAAACTAAAATAAAAACGGAAACAGAGGCTGGACACGGACCCGTGTTCAGTGAGCACGGCCCCGTGTTTAGGTTCTGGTATCTGGGCGTTTTAATAAAAGTGACTGGTTTTGTGCAGCACGGAGGCGTGTTCAGCGAGCACGGCCCCGTGTTCAGACTCTGTATCTGGGAGTTTTGAAAAAAAAATATGCAGCACGGCCCCGTGTTCAGTGAACATGGCCCCGTGTTCAGTCTATTGTAACGCAAAAACTAACTAAAATGCAGAAAATGTGCGCGCGATTTTAAAAGGTTTTGAAAAACTGATTAGGCCGTCGATTTTAAGCTTTCTTAAAATCCCTGTGTCCCCGGCAACGGCGCCAAAAACTTGATGTGCGTGTAGCATGATATATTTTTATGTATATTTTAAGCCCTTTTTAACACTTTAATCAAGTTTTAAATTTATAAAACACGATATCCTACTAACACTAGACACACATATGGGCAAGTGCACCCATCGTGAGCGTAGTATAACGTTGGTAAGATACCAAGGTCGTCCAAGAACACAAGAGCTTTTAGTACCGTTTTATCCTCAACGTCTAATCAAATCAAAAACTTTAGAAAAAGGTTTTAAACATGAAAATAAAAATAAAAACTAAAAATGCTGAAAATAAAAATAAAATAAAAACAGATAGACAAGATGAATCACTTGGATCCGACTCGCCTTTAGTGTAACCTTTGATGATTTTCGCACTTTTGCACTTTTTAAGAGATTATCTTAGTTATAGTAGTAGGCCTCTCTTTTGAAGGTGGCGTTACCCTCAACCCAGTAGTTTGAGTCAGCAAGGATACAATCCTAAAGGGTTGGAATATTGGGAGATAATTAATTAAGTTATTAATGCGTAATGTGGTAGGCCCCTCTTTTGAAGGTGACGTTACCCTCGGCTAAGTGGTTTGAGTCAGCAGGGATACAATCCCAAATAGCCAGTCAATGTATTAATAGTAGTTTACATATGAGGGGTTCAAGCCATTCGCACCCCCTCCATCCAATACCAGTGGGTATTGAAGGAGGTCCTAGTAAGCTTGACCCAGGTCCTTGCAGGATCTATACATTGAATAAGGCAAAGAACCTTACCAAACCATTCCCTTAACCCCCGACCAGGTAGCCAACATATCTCTATATAGATCGTAGAGATATGAATGGTGAAAATCTTTTATTTTATATAGACAGTAAAATAATGCCATGACACCACGGACAAATGATAAGGAAGTTTCACCTTCAACATAAGAAACTAGTTATTAAAAATCATTAATACAAAACCAAATAAAAAGTGGGAAAAGATTAAAAATCAAAAGTATTACACTAAATGCTTGTCTTCACCAAGTGATGTAAGAGACTTAGGCAAACATGGCCTTTGATTGTCAAGAACTTTTACTATCAATCTTGGATCCCAAGACTACTACACACACTCTAGATGGATGATAGTGGTGGATGTGGGTATTGTGATGGTGGTGGAGTGTGGGTGAAATGGTAGAGAGGTGGTTTGCCAAGGGATGCCTTTGAAGTGAACCAAGCACCCTTATTTATAGCCTGCACAGAATCCCGGACACAGCCCCGTATCCATTGGGCACGACCCCGTGTCCATCCTTATTCTCTTTCTTCATTAATTGCAATTTGTCTACATTAGCTCCACACGCCCCCTTGTCCGCTAGGCACGGCCCTGTGTGCAAAAGCGTATCTGTACTATCAAGATTTGCTTGGATTCTGTGAATCTTAGCGTTGACCACGACCCGTGTCGAGCTGGGCACGCCCCCGTGTTGGGAATAGAAGCTTCTATAGCTTTATCCTTTCTGCAGACAACTGGCCATGCCCCCGTGTCCGCTGGGCACGGGGCCGTGGTTAGCCTTCTGTTTTCTTGTTTTTGCTTGGGAAGATGCTGTCGAGGGGTCGGGCATGCCACGTTTATTCCTTTTCTTGTATTTATGTTAGATTTTGCTGCATATTTGTTCCTTTTGGTCATTTACGCTCATTTAGTCCTGAAAATACAAAAGGAATAAAAAGCACACTTTTTCCAACATTAGTACTAAAAAAAGGATAGTTTTATGCCTCATTTGATGTAATTTATATGTTGCATTTTACACACATCAGCGGCTGTCAAGGTTTTGCCCGACGTAGTCGTTGGAGTTCTATCTCTGGGAGGGTATAACTAATGTAAATATTGGGTTATTATACTAACGCATATGAATTGTTTAATTTATTAGATTATAACCAGGAAACCACAGGAAAAAGTCTAAAATAACAATGCGAGTAATATCCTTTTTGTAAACTTTATTGCAAACTATTTTTCTAAAACCTCAATTGTTTTACATGATAATTAACAGTAATTGAGTATTTGTAATTCTACAATTATCGTCGGTATGTGGGGGTTTTGTATACAAAATTTGTTACTACACTGTGAGTAGTAACATGACCACAAGTCAGGTTGATAGTACCGTGGATGGTAATTAAAGTATATGTAAACAAATGTAATTGTGGGTTGCCCTGAATGCTGTAAACTGATAAAACCTGTTTTGATTAAATTGGGATTCACTCACCAGTATTTCCCACCTGACAAAATGGTTTTAAACGTGTTTCAGGTAACAAAATGTGAAAGCCAAATAGAAGTCAGCTGGACAGCACTGAAGGCTTGGAAAAATGGCTATAAAAGTTACCTAAATAAAGAAAGATGTTTTATTTCAATAAATTAGGGTTTACCCCTAAAAAAACGTTTGTAATGAAATCTTGGGTTTTATCCCAATATATTTATTATTATAAAATGTGGTATTTTACTCTGATAAAACATTTCCTAACTACGGTCCTGATTAAATTTCCGCTGCCAAATAATGATAAACACCGATACCACCATCTCTGAGTAGGCCGCGGCCCCCCGCCTCCCGAGGTTGCGACAATACCTAACTAAGGTTAGGCTACCTGATACACACCCTTAATATATTAACCCTAATACCTAAAGATAATAATACTAGTAATACTAAATAATGATTAACTAGACATAAATTTAAACGGGATTGAACATAGCTTAAAACTATCTACGTCGTGTTGATTTAGAGTCTCCCTACTTGTGCTCCATAAAACAATCATTAACAACACCCAACGTGGTATTATGAACTCAGGATTCCCTTATATTAGAGTGTTCCCATTAAACGAAACTAATACTCCAATAGTTAACCATATATACCTATTTATAGAATCAAGCTACCTGCTCAATTCTTTCATTATGTCGTCGATATAGGATTAAGGTGTGTTGCATGTGTGGCAGCTTGCTTGCTTCAACAAAGTGAAATCCAAATGCAATGGCATTGTTATATATATATATTATATATATATATATATATATATATATATATATATATATATACAGGGGAAGGTTCATTTGAGAAGAAAATAAAATTGAGAACAAAAAGAACAAATGGTACAATTGTAAAACATTAAATAGTTTTTATCTTATCTCATTTATTATTATCTTTGACTAATTAGTTAGTCATAAAAACTATCATCCCCCATAATAAAATTTTTGCCTACACACATCAAAATTTATCCTACACTTTTTGAAATTTATTTTACACATATTGAAATTTATCATACACAGCTCGTAATTCATCCTACACATCTCGTAATTTATCCTACACTTTAAATTAATTTTTTTCTTCTTTAAAAAAATATATTTTGAAAATAAGTTACAAATTTAATTTAGTTAGCTATTAAAAATGAAGAATACCAATTAATGATCTATCTAAGTTTACCAATATACCCTTACACTAATATTAAATACAAAAATTAAATGAAGTAAAATAAAGGATTCTTATTGGTTGAAATTTCTTCTTTTTTATTCTTACAAAAAATTTCTCCTCATTTGAACCCTCCACTATATATATATAGGGTTGGGGTTTAGAGAAAACGGTGGAAAGTGTGAGGACGGTGAGAACGCTTATGGATCGTCCGATCAAAACAATCTATGGACTAGATTGGCGTGGTGGCGTTTTCATAAATAACATCAATTTTATTACGTGGACGCGCTTCATTAAGGGTAAAAGGGTCTTTTGACTTCTCCACACAAAACGCCATCTCATGAAATAAAACATCAAAAACAAAAATCACACGCATTCTAAGTAAAAACGTCATTAGATATAAAACGCCAAACTTAATTATAGTAAAATCCCGCCTAAAAAAACCGCCAAAAAAATCCTATATATACAACATCTCAGACCTTCAATTAAAAACACACACAAAAACCCAAATGCCATATTTAATATATCCCATACGCCTCTATCCAATTTATAATGCAAAAACATACAAAAACGTTATTCAGGTTTGTTGTCAATAAAGTTTAGCTGTATGGGGTGGACAACATTGTCAGTTATCTTTCTTAAGCGAGGATTAACAATGTTGTCCATCTCATACATCAAAACATTATTGATTTTAGGATGATCAAATTTTGAGGTTTAAAGATGCTTTTACTTGGTGGCGTTCTTTTTATCGGTATAACGCCCAAAAAGTTAAAAATAATTCAAGATTGTTGGCTGAAGGGTCTAAACTCAATAACATTTTGCTGCATGAGATGGACAAATCTTCAAGAAAAAGATGATGATGTCAGACTTTATTCTTCCAAACGGCGACAAAAAAGCTACTTCAAAAACAAAAAAAAAACAAAATGAATCATAAGAAAGTCGAACCAGCCAGTTAAGATGATTCAAAAAAAAAAAAAAAAGACTGGTGACAGTGAAGATTTGGAAAATCAATTGTTTATATATATATTTTTTTATTTTCTTTTTCAGTTGATTGTTATATAATAAAAACGCCATATATAATAAAAATGCCAAAATAGCCAAAATGCTTGTTTAAAAGCTATCATACCATAAAATGCCCCCAAAAACTCCAAACTATAATAAAATTACTTTGAAAAAGTATTATAAAAAACCCAAAAAATAAAAAAAATAAAAAGCAAACTTGAAAATGTAACTAGAAACAATAATTACAAAACAGTAAAAATGAAGAGACGGAAAATTTATTAAATTAGAATCTAAAACGCCAAACTTGAAAGACGGGACATGTTACAAACTTCAGAGAAAAAAAAAACTTATCAAAAACAATAGTTACAAACAGTAACTGAAACGACGAATACTTTATTATAATAATGCACCGCCTAAGCTACGCCGCCAAAAGAAATCCTATAAAATAATAACTCTCAGCAACTACCATTTAATCAAACCAAAAATACTACTAAATACCACTCACTGCAAAACGCCAAAAAATCAAAAAAAATCAAAGATGGCTAATATGCTATCTTGGATATTCAGTATTGTTCTTCGTGAAGTTTCACTGAATGGATTGTTAGCTGAGGGGAGTAACTCATAAAGTTTTTGCTGCATGAGATGGACAATTCTACAAGAAAAAGATATTGATGACAATCGAATGTCATTTTGTGTTCTTTGTTATTGAATAAGGCTTGGATGAGGAAAAGAGATCAGTGACACTGAAGAGTGCCATGATTTTAAAGATAAAGATGACGATGAAGAAAACACGAAAAACCCACCCACACGTCATAGATCTATGTACCCAAACATCCACAAAAAGCCACTTCAACAGACGAGCAGGCAAAATTATCAAACCGATGGGTTTGTTAAGTTTTACGTAAAACGCCATATATTTGGTGTCAGTTCTTGTACTATTAAGGAAGAGAGAGACTGATGACAGTGAAGATTGTGAAGAGAAATCCGATTATGAATTTTAATTTATTTTCTTCCCTTCTATTGTTTTTCCCTGTAGCTGAAATATAATCTTACAATTGTAAAACGCCAAGTTACCACAAACGCCAAAATGTATATAAAAAATAATAGAACAATGGGCCATGTTGTTTAAAACGCCTTGAAAAAACGCCATTCAGATAGATTCCTAACCACCCTGGGGTTCCAATGGCATATGATTTGAATAAACGCCAAAATGTTAATACGATGAAACCATTAAACGCCATTAATTATTGAATTTGGTTAACGCCAAAAATCTTAAACCCCAAAAATTAAAATAATATTGGGAAAAGCGGAACTAGAAAAGCAGAAGATGAAAGGACAAAAAAGCCCCTCCGCCTTTCTCTATGCTGAGTGACACGTGTTGGGCCAGGATGCGTTCTCACCGTTCTCACACTTTTGAGCTTTTTCTCGTGATCCCGTTTCTCTCTCTCTCTCTCTCTCTCTCTCTATCTCTCTCTATATATATATATAGGAAAAGGATTATTTAGGAACCACCCTTTATTGCGAGAACCGTGAGAACCAGTGTGAACACAACAAAAAATACCTAAAAAAAAATCTAAAAAACACACAATTTTTTTTAATATTTTTCATGCAAAAAATCGCTACCTTTTGTTATTAAAAAATGAGAATTTTTTTGGCTACTAAAGTAGCGATTTAAAAAAAAAAAAATTTTCTTTTTGTTTTTTTAGAATTTTTTAGGTTTTACAGGGGTTTAGTTTTTAGTATTTAGCTTGAGGGGGGGGGGGGATTAGGTTTTTTTTTTTTTGGGGGGGGGGGGGGTTAGGTTTTTTTTGGGTTGGGGGGGGGGGTTAGTTTTTTTTAGGTTTTTGGTGTTGTAGTGGGTTTATTTTATTGTTTTCACATTGGTTCTCGCAATAAAGGTGGTTTTCGCATGAACCCTACCCTATATATATATATATATATATATATATATATATATATATATATATATATATATATATATATATATATATTATAATTAATTCAACAACTTCACTAGTTTTTCTTGTATAACTTTTTAAAATATTATGTTTCATAAAATTACGAATTAACTATTGGGACAAGCTTATTTTTCTCTATGTTTTGACCTAAGTTTCACTAAAAAGGTAGTATGGTCAATATAATATAATATATTTTATTATTATTAAAACAATCTCGTATAATATTAAATACTTTTCTAGATACTACTTATTTCAAATAACCATTATTCTTGTTACTTACCCGTTCGACAATATATGTAATATATATTTTATATATTTACTTTTTTTCTACAAAACAGGGTGTTACTGTGATATTATTTAAAGTGAATGTGATTGGAGTCTTAGTGATAATATTTACATTTAAAATTGTACACGTTTCTGCTCTAATTAATAAGCGTTATTATTAACTTAATAAAATAAGTAGTTTTATTGTTTGAAATGATAGTATAGAACTCACGCCGTCCAAAAAAAATAATAATATAGAACTCACCAGCATAAGATGGCTTGTTTTAGCGTGTACATAAAGGAGGTGTGAAGCCTCAACTAGCAAAGGTAAGTGTCAAGGTTGACTTATGGCATTCGTTCAACTTTGGAATGTACAAGAATACTTGGCATTGTTCAACTTTGGCATCTACAAGAAGACTTGGCATATGATTGTAGAGGAACATTTATTTTATGTCTCACTTTGACGTTGTTTAGTTTGGGTTGTATTTCCTTATTTAAACTTGCGTTGTGGGAGTGTGTGTTACTTTTGAATAATGAGTTTTCTCTTGTCTGTAGATCCAATAAGTGACAGTCTCAGATTTTGGAAAGTTATGTGTGCGTGTGATGGTCGAGTTGACTTCCGGTATGTAACATGTTTAACTTGGTGATTTTATGCCTTTATTGTCATGCAAGAAGTTACTTTGTGACTGTTTATTGTTGTCAGGTATTAACATTCAGATACGTGTGTTGAAAGCATTTAGAGGCGTTTGGAAGGAGGTATAAGAGTTGGAAGGATTAAGCAAAACGATCCTTGTTCATGTTTCGAAGATCTGTATCAATATTTGAAAACTTAATCAAGATGATACAAGGCCAAAATCACCTGTAGTCATTCCTGGGTGTAGGGTTTTTGAGATAGTTGATGTTCAACTGATGTTTACCTAGTTTTGGATGTGGATTAGACTTAATCTTTCGGTGAGTTTGATTTGAAATTGTCTTAGTCAGTTGATTTCCTTCAGTTTTTGGTTTCCGTTTTTAACAACTGGGATTATTGTTCTATCTTTCTAAACTGGTAGTTTGCTAAATTTAAAAGGTAATTGTGATATTATTTGGTTTAACGTCGTTAATCATCATAATTTGGTAATCAATTTTAGAATTACGCATTGATGAAGTATGACCCGGCCAGGTCAACTTGGGCTAGTCAAGCCTATATTTTAATAATATAATATATTATTCTAGAACATTCTGGTAGAAGATACATATAATATGTCTACAAAATCTCCAAAATGTTAGGAAGATCTGCGTGATCTCCTAGGAATGGGCCTGCTACTAAGATAGCCGTAAATTCCTAAATATGGGGAAACCCTAAAACCGCCAACAAATATAAATATGGAGCAAACACCAAGGTAATGACTCTCGTTTCCCTCTCCCATACTCCATTCCTTTGTCAATACTTATTCTCACGCCAGAGAGTGGTTACAGGAATCACCCTATTCCCGTAACGAGTTCTAAAGGTATCCTCTTTGCATAACTTAGTTATCAGAAGTCGAAACTTACAAAACTTGAAGAAATCGGTAAATAGAGTGATTTTCCCTTCTTTCAAAAGAAATGCGACGTCTTTTTCGGACGAAAGAACTGGATGCCATTCCGGCCTAATT
Source organism: Helianthus tuberosus (assembly GCA_030545235.1). Classification (NCBI taxonomy): domain Eukaryota; kingdom Viridiplantae; phylum Streptophyta; class Magnoliopsida; order Asterales; family Asteraceae; genus Helianthus; species Helianthus tuberosus. Next base: position 7,825 of record JARYGA010009090.1, on the reverse strand, counting down.
CCATATTCTCTTAGCAGATTGTCGAATGGCGTCTTGCCCCATTTGCAATATAGTGCACCGTCGGCTTTGGAGGGATCGGCGGTCTTAAGGGCCATTTCAATTCAAAGAATATGAATGGTTGGTAAGTTTAGGGGAAATATTTTTTGAAACGGTGTCCCCTCAGTCATTTCATATTACACTGACACCTTTTTTGAAATTCGAATTTGGGGCCCAATTAAACGGGTGTTTCTACGGGGTTGTTTTAGTTGTCACATTACTTATTCCATAACTGAGACACGCCCCCGTTACCCATCATTTTTAAAGCACGAGTTTTTCCTTCTTCTAGGGTGTTTTCCTTTGTTTTTTTTTTTTTTTTTTGTCTTTTTTCTCTTTTAAGTATGAGCCCATGCATAAATCGCATAACATCGGATTGGGGGGACATGATGAGGTATGACCCAGCCTGGTCAACCTGTGCTAGTCAAACCTATATTTTAATAATATAATTATATATTATTCAAGAAGATTTTGGTAGAAGATACATATAATATATCTATCAAATCTCCAAAATGTTAGGAAGATGTGCATGATCTTCTAGGAATGGGTCTGCTGCCAAGATAACCGTAATTCCTAAATATGGGGAAACCCTAAAACCACCAAACAATATAAATAGGGAGCAAACATCAAGGTAAGGATTCATTCACTTTCGTTTCCCTCTCTCATACTCCATTCTTTACCAATACTTGATGTCACGTCGGAGGGTGGTTACATGAATAACCCCATTCCTGTAACGAGTCCTAATGGTGTTCTCTTTTGCAGATCGTGGCTCGGATCATTGCTATTGAAAGAACTCGTCGAAGATATGTTCATCAGGTTTACGTTTCTACATTCATTAATTCAAATAGTCCTAACAAACTATGCTTATGTAGTTTCTAATTGGTAACCTATGATCAAAAAACAGTTTTAAACCCGTGTATTATCCAATTTTCCCCTATAGTTTTCTAAATCTATTTTAGTTCCCGCTAAACTTTTACAATCAAATCCAAATCTCAATGTTACATTAATGTCTAGTTTATCTGTTTAAGTAACATCTTCATAAACACCATTCTCTATTGATTCTCCGAGGTTCCACACCCTACTTACATGTACTAGTTAAAGGTATTTTAAACTTATTTTTATCAACCTGTGGACATCGATCAACACGTGCACAAACACATACAAAGTGTCAGGATCAAATACAAATGTTAAACATATAAATAACTAGAGTAATTATGTTAATACTAGACTAATTAGTAATACTGTACAATTTTTAACTAAATTAATTAGTATTACCCACCTTCACTTCTTAGAGTGCAATTACCCTGGTTTAAAATAATAACTACTATAGTTACTTGTATCCATAGTAGGTTAATGTATATAAACATTTTATTTTTTTTTTTGAAATTATATATTTCATAATATATATTTTTTGCATAATAAATGTGTTTTTATCTCAAATATTGAAGTGTGATCTAAAATTTATTAACCATAATCAAATGTTCGTCAACAATATCAATATTATTTTTATGAAAATAATTATAATAATAATAATAATAATAATAATAATAATAATAATAATAATAATAATAATAATAATAATAATATTTAGGATTATTCTCATTAATTATTTCACCAAATATTTAGAGGACCATGCTACCTCGTTTAATCCCCTTTAAACACGTACTTGATTAACGTTACTTAATGTGTGACCCTTTTAAGATCATAAGTCAAAAACAATGTTGTTACTTAAGTATACATGTCAAACATATATAATATGTAATTGACTTAGTAGATGATGCTCTTAAATTTTGAGATTTTAGTTGGGACATGAAATCACAGAGTTATTTGTGAACTTGCTTTAATACCTTCTTGATTAACCATCACCAAGAACTTATATTCAATAAATCATTTTTTTTTCTTTGTTAGTGTATACGTCTGTAGCTTCCGTCAACATTTAGTCATATTTTGTATATTTGTGTCCTTTGTAATCTATTATGTAATGTATGTGTGATAGATAGAACGACAACTCAGGAAACGGGACTGTTTTGTAAAGTGTTGACTTTGTTGACCAGTGTCACCCGATCGGATGGGCCATCCGATCGGACAGCGCTTATCCGCTCGGACAACATGTCATCCGTTCGGACAGCATGCCATCCGTTCGGACAACACTAACCATGTTCCTGAGTTGCCTATAAATACCCCGTCCGGGTATCTCATTTAGAACTCTTGACTCTGGGGAGAACTATGTCATTGTCTGACTTCTGCAGGCGCTTATGTACTTTCATAACAGTTGAATAGAAAGAGCAGACTGCGTTTAATCGTTGAATACTCTGTCGTACATCTGCGATTTGATTACATGGATTCCGCACATTAGTCAAAGTCGATTCATCTAAGTTCCTGCCTAACAGATCATGTACAAGGGACCAACAAGTGGTATCAGAGCATCCAGGGAGCTGAATCGAGATCTACGACAACGAATTCACCGGAATTCAAGCTTTTCTTGCTGATCAGAGTCAAATTTCACCGGAAATTTGACATTTTCTCTCACTTTCTACTCATTTCTTACATTGTTTTTGAGTTTTTCACCATAAAATCAGAAAAACACAAAATTGGACGTGAATCTACGGTTAAAATTTGATAAAATTGATATCAATCGATACGCAATCATTCAAAGTATAATCCTACCAAGTTTCATAATCAAATTCAATCAAAAACTAGATCAAATTCATCAAAAAACATGTTGAACTGTTCATGCTTGCTGACGTCATCCACTCGCTCGGACATCTGTCCAAACGGATTGGACTAGACAGTACTTGTTAGTTGCTTGCTGACATCATCAGTGCTACTCGCTCGGATAACCATCCGAGTGGTGTGATTTTGATTGTTCAAGTTTATTTGCCTACGTCATCATCCCACCCGGTCGGACAGCAATCCGATCGGATAGGATTTGGAAGTTCTTGTTTTCAATTACAAAAATTTTAACCTGTCATCCGGTCGGATTACCATCCAAGCGGTGAAAGGTTGAAAGTCAAACTTTTCAAGTTTAAGAGTGTCACTCGAACGAACGACCATCCGAGCGGATCACCATCCGGTCGGATAGCTTTTCACAACAGTACAGTTGATTACTTGTGTCACTCGTTCGGATTGTGACTCGGCCGGATCACCATCCGATCCAGGTGCTTTTGTTTAAAATCTTTGAAATTTGTGAAAATTTGTCTAAGTGTTTGTAAATTGTCTCAGGTACTCTAAAAATGGGAGACGATTTTCTCAATCCTTTCGGTGACATCTTTGCCTACACCAGCAACACAGGAGACGCTACATCAAGCAACACAAACACTACTGCTCCTAACCCGAATCTAAAGAAAGCCATTATCGACTCATTGAGCGTGGATAATGCGTATGGCACATACAACAAACCACCCAAGCTAATGGCTATCGAGGAATACCGTAGATGGGCAACTAGGTTTGAAGACTGGTTGAAGGCTTTCGCCTACCCGAGTTGGAAATGCTTGAAGAGCGGGTTTAACATTGGTAGAAGTGACTATGAGAACTTAGTTGAAAATGAACAAGAAAGTTTTATCGCTGAGCAAAAATGTATCGCATTGCTACATCAGTCAGTAAGGGATGATATCATATCTCTAATCGATTACAAAGATTCCAAAGATTTATGGGCAAAATTAGAGAAAAAGTGCGTGGGTGGATCAGAAATTGTTAGAAACAAGAAAAAATTGTTGAAGAAGGAATTTGATTTATTTGGATGTATGAAAAATGAATCGGTTTCAAAGATGATAGAAAGGTTTTGTCATTTGAAGATTGAGCTGACTAGACATGGGTTTACGTTCACAGAAGAAGAATTAGTTGATAAGCTGATGGATTCACTACCTAATGAAAAAGATTGGATGTACTTTGCTTTGTTGTTGAAAAACACTGTGGAGAAGAAGGATCTGACAGTTGATTTTCTGATCGAGAGGCTTGAAAGTCTCGAGTTGGAAATTAGGAAAACAAACAAAGTCAATAGTACTCAGTATCAGCAGAATGTTGATTTGTATTATCGAGGAAGTATGATTCCAAAAACGGTGTCACCAAAGACTGCGTTCTCAGCAAAAATCCAAGTGTGCCAAATCAAGAGAATCAAAACAGCAGTCCTGCTCCAAGCAGCGGATATCATGGAGGATCGTCTTCATCGACTCCAAGTCAACAGCAACAACAATCTGTTCCGAAAAACATTTTCCAGTGCAACATTGCTGTTAATCTCAACAACACACATAATTTCAGCGAAGAAGCAGCCAAACAGCAGATGGTATTTCTAGCATCCATCTTGGAGTCTTACGAAAGTCTCGTAGCAGGAAAAATCGGAAACACAAACCTCACCAAGGAGGACTATGATTAAATTGACCCAGAGGAAATGGAGTTGATTGACATTAGATGGTGCATGGCGAGTGCAGTTAGAAGGGCTCAGAGGTTCATGGAGATAACAGGCAGACACTCCATTGGTGGACCTTCAACTAAATTAGGGTTTGACAAATCAAAAGTTACATGTTATAAGTGCAAACAAAAGGGGAACTTTAAAAGAGAATGTCGAAATGCTCCTGCTGATGAAACGGCCAATCCTTTCCCTGAGGACTATTATAAAAGGGCCATCTATCATCAAAACAAAGCAGAGTCTCCAAGAATGAAGCAGTTAGAAGATGCTCCCAAAGAAAAGTCGAGAGCATTAGCCGTTATGCATGATGATGAGGGCTATGACTGGAGTGATGTGCTACCAGAAGAAGATGCTGTGGGTTTTGCATTCATGGCAAAGATTGTTCCTTTCAAAGATACCTGAATAGAAGAAGAAAAATATGTCAACAGGAAGATGTTAGCCCAAAACATGAAAGATAAAATTTATCGAACATGGAAAGAGGCAAAAAGCGCAAAAAGATGGGATGCAACTCGGGAATGCTATTTGGATCCTAAAGGGAACATAGTTGTTGAACCTTCATCAATCAGTGTTGAAACCCTAATAGAACAAATAGCAGAAGAAGAGGAAGCAAGACAGAGAATGTGGGCTAGAGAAGCTGAAGAAAGAGAAGCTGAGGAGAAAAAGCTACAGTCAAAGAAGGTCGATGATGGGATTATTGACACGACCAAAGAGTTCACTGCAGATAACCTGAAGAAAATGGCTGACAAAGTGCTTGCAGCGAAAGAGTTAGAGGTAGTTTCTGAGTCTGGAACTGAGTCTAAAAGCAAGGTCAGTTCTAATGATTCAACCAACGAGTCAGGTAAGAAAGCCAAAATTGAGAGCGACTGCAAAAATTGCATGAAAGACTGCAAGGTTTGTAGTACACTTGCTTACCTCAGCGGTAAAAAGACTGAAGAACTGACAGAAAGAGTCAGAGAAGTTGAAAATCAAATCTTAAGTCGTGACAAACTGGTAAAAGCTTCAAATGATCGAATCAAAGAATTAACTGAGAAAATTGAAAATGATAAAATTGACGTAGAACGAATTAGAAGAGAAAACGAAAAGTTAATTCATGAAAACCGTCAACTTTTTGAAAATCATGAGAAGTTAAAAAGAACGATTAAAGATTCTGATGAGAGAAACAGTAAAACAAGCAAAGAAAACTTTCAATTGTCAGGAGTCCTTCAGTCGAAAGAAAAGCAAATCAACCAACAGTTGGATGAGATTGCTAATCTGAAGCTTCAGTTTCAGGAAGCTAAGATAGAAAATGAACGCATCAATCTGAAACTCAACAGTTACAACTCCGCAAGTTTTGTTCTTCAACACATAGTTCCCAAACCCATTGGGAAGAACAAAGCTGGCGAAAATGTATATGTTGATGGAACAGGGGTTGGGTATCATCAAGTTCCACCGCCTGTGTTGAATAATTTTTCAAAGAAGAAATCTGGGTTGGTTAACAATGATGAAACAAATGAAATCAAACTTCCAGAAACAATTGACATCACATTCACTTCATCATCTGATGAAGACAGCGTTCAGTCTGAAGTTGTTAAAAATGTAGTTGAAAATGTTTTGAAATCTGACAGTGATTCAACTGAAGACGAGGAATGTTTTTTGAACAATTACATTCCGAAATCAACTTCCAAAAACAACTTAAGTGAAAAACCTACTCTTGTGATGTACAAGATGTCGGGTTCGATAAGTTGTATTCGGATCTTGAGTTTCCATTAGAGAACGTGAATGTCGACAAATTGAAAAATGTTTTTAAACTGGTTGAGATTGATGTTTGTGAAATTGAAGGTTTGAAACGTTCCAAAGGACAATTAAACTTTGAAAAGGATAAATCTTACTACAAAAAACCTGTAGTACCGCCATGGTTTTCTCACAACAATCAAAACAAATGGTCGGGTGGTTATCAGGGTGGTAAGAATAACCAAAGAAGGAACTTTCAAAACAAGAAATTTGTTGAGAAAAAGGTGTTTGTGAAAAGCTCGAGTTCACACTCCGAGCAAGAATCTGAGATTTTTTCGAAAACCAATGAAGAATTCTTTGAGAAAAAAGCCTCGCAGCCCCAGACCGAAGGCACAAGTCAGGTAGTTGACACCCGAACATGCTTCAAATGCAATCAAGTTGGACATATTGCACGAAAGTGCACCAACTCGATGCCTAAGTCTGTGGTTGTCGAGAATCCAAAAAGAAAAGACGATGTAAAGGGAAAAGCTCCAATGTTTGTTGAGAAAAAAATTTTAAAGAATGAAAATGCCAAAGTTAAAACTGAATCTGCAAAAGAGTCAGTTAATAAAACCGAACCTATAAAGAAGTTATTAACTAAAAATGACAAATTTTACAAACGGGTTGCGTCATCTCAACAAGCATGGAAGCCAAAATCTGTTGAAAAGAAAGCAAGTTCTCCAAAACCAAAGGTTTCAGAGCCTGCAAAACAATCATCTTATACCACACCGGTAAAGATGAATGTTCCTTTGGATCACTATGAGAAACAGGTAAAACAAACTTCTACCCCACCAGGGAAGAAGTATGTTCCGAAGAAAGACCAACCATCTGGTCAACCTCAAATAGACGAATCTTTCTTACACAAAGAGGTTGAGGTTGGGACTGAAGAAAGTTTAAAGATGAATGACAAAAATTTTCCACCATTATACACCAGAACCACAATTCTAAACGTCAAGCTACCTGAGTCGAAAGAGGCTTGGGCTGCTTCAAAATCTCACTAAATGTTTTTGAAATGTGCAGGAGCTTCCGAGATCCATCTCACGTTGGATAATGGATAGTGGAGCTTCTCGGCACATGACGGGAATGAAAACCCTACTGTATGATGTTCGAGGGTTTAATGGAGGATGTGTGGGATTTGCAGGCAATCAAGGTGGTCGTATAGTTGGTGAGGGTACTTTATCGAATGGAATTGTCACGTTTGAAAGAGTGAATTATATCGCCGAGCTGGAAAACAATCTTCTGAGCATCTCCCAGATTTGTGATCGTATGTATTCGACGCACTTCACAGACAAAGAATGTTTGATATTGAAGCCAAGATTTGTTGTCCCCGAAGAGTGGGTTATCATGAGAGCACCAAGAGTCGACGATCTGTACATGTTGGATATGAGTGTAGCAACTACTACCACGGGTCAGGCTCACTGCTTCATGTCAAGAGCTACTGAGAAGGAGTCATAATTATGGCATAGAAAAATGGGCCATATTCATCTGTGAAAAATGAACTACCTGGTACACAACGAATTAGTAGATGGAGTTCATCTGAAAGGTTTTCATCTTGAGGGGGAGTGCATTAGTTGCATCAAAGGAAAACAACGAAAGAAATCTCACCCTGGAAAGAAGATGAATTCAGTCTCGAGGCCG
>JARYGA010009089.1:0-30776 GCA_030545235.1 Helianthus tuberosus | reverse complement strand
GTATACATTCCTAATTCCTACGTGCATTCATAGAGCAACCCACCTTCGTACATACATGCGTTACTACATACGACCATACAATCTTATTTGCCTATATTCGTGCATATACGGTTACGAGCTCTTGCTTACTACTTTTATACACATACACTTATGCTATCATGTCAAAATTGTAACTTTGCATAATAAAGGCATTATACATATCGACCTACACACTTACTTGTTTCTAGATACGTTTACTTATAGATTTCCTTCATTTACACGAGGGTAATTCCATACTTTTACTATCTGGAGAACCATAACATTCATTTATAAACATAACCATCATCGTAAATCATGAAATAAGATAATCATTTTCATTATATAAGTGTTTAAAATCGAGTCCGGGTGCTGAAACGAACAAGAAAACAGGTTTTTGCCAGCTCACTGGCTCTCGCGGGGCACAACGGCCCCTTCCCTGGGCCCTCACGGGGCGTGACGGTGAAACTGTGTTGCTGTCGCGTAGCACGACAGCCCTGTTTTGACAGACTGTTATTCTTTGCTACTGCATATAGTGCCCAGCAATGAATTTTAACACCAAATCTTTAACTTAAAGTTGCATAACTTTTGATCTAGACATCCGTTTTACGTAATTCTTGTTTCTACGTGTCCGTAATTTAATTACGAATCCGTTTACCATCCTAACTCACATCAAAAACTGAATTATAAGATAAGGACTTATAAATCCTTCAAGCCATTATTCGACCCGTTTGATTTCACAATTTTATTTCTGACATAACTAGCCACTTTCAGTCTTAATAATCATTCCTACCTTAGTAATTCCATTTATCACCTCGGGTCGCATCAAGAGCTGATTTATAAGCCAACGACTTATAAATCCCTTTATGCCATTATTCGACCCGTTACCTTCGTTATAAATAACTCCTTCGTTATACTAAATAACACTTACCTTAATACTCTCATTCATTACATAGTCCTTGCATAATTTTCCACACTCAAAAATATTAAATTCTACATACATACTAAGAAGTGAATCGGAACCACTTACCTCGTGCGTCCAAGATTGTGCATAGCTTCCTTGTTTCCTCTTGATCCGTTAGCCTTCAATATTTGAGTCCATCTCAATTGGGGTTCCTATCCTTTCAAGTCATTACGTCCATATCATAGTTAGTATACATGTTCGTTCATATCACATCCATTTCTAACTCTTAGCTACATAGACTTTCATTAGTCAAACTTTATCACGCATATGACATGAACCAATAACCACATTGTTCACAATTCTCTTAACAAAATTTATTATCATACATACGTATACATAAATGTCCTAACACATATACATGATTCTTTAAAATCTCATAAACATATTCATAAGTCTAACCATGCCACTCGCATATTCATTGACTTTTCAGAAAGTCAACGGTCATACTTACTTATTTCCAACTTATGAACACACACATTTATCTTGATATGGTAGACTATTGTAGTAACGACATACACATTTCACTTTCATGTTATGTGGTACATACAACTATATGATCACTTGATTTCATACTCGATATTCACAAAAAAAAAATTCATTTTCACACATAGTAACGCTTTCATGATCCTACATTTAACAACTACATCCCAAGTTAGCCAATTTAATGTAATCGTAACATCATACTTTACTAGTAGTCCACGACCTATACTCTTAGTACGTACTCATTTCTAAATTACCATTAAGCCACTAATCCGACTCATGGTGTGCACCACCATTCAAGCATAGGGTACTAGTTCCTAAAACATACTTTTACCGAATCACATCATCAACTAACCACCCACATGTATTTCATTCAAACACATATCTCATGCTAACTTTACTATCAAATACAACATTCTCACATTCTATGCCAAATTACCAAATTCTTGCATACAATTTCACCTTCTAACTTCACCTAGTCATTTCATCAAGCACTTGGCGTGCGCTCTAATATCTAAACATAATGTACAAGTATTTTCATTCTTTTTCTTCCTAGTTCTTTATTTTTTTTTTAATTATCAACATAACAAAACATCAACTAACTTCATACCATATTCAAGCTAACTTGCAAGAATTCATCATATACAACTTAACATATCAAGAATTGAACAAAGATTAGACATGGGTGACATACCCATGTCGCCATCTTCATCATTTATGGTGGGTTTCACCTCCAAACACCTAATTGATCAAAATCATACATAACACATGTTTCGTATGGTGATTCTAACAAATAATGTCGCTTAATTTCATACAATTTCGTGGATTGATCAAAAACCCACTTCTTACAAAAACACCAAATCATAAATTACAACTTACTTGGTGTGAAGAACACCTGAATGATCATAATCTCAGTTCATGCTTCCGATTTTGAGCCTAATTTCCTTGTCAATATGGTGGTTCTTCATGGATTAGGGTTTACACCCTTCTCCTTTTTCTCCTGATGTGTTCGATCCACCAGACACGCACACACATTGTGTGTGTTTAATTTTCTTTTTATTCTTTTATTTAATTTCAAGTTTCCACTTTGGCAACCTTAGTCCCTTAAGTTTATGACACCATCATAATTGCCACAAAATTTCATTTCTTTACTTATCTTGTTAGGTATTTAACTAAGTTTAATAACCTAGTTATTGTATTTCATTTAAGTAAACATGGTGTCATACCTACGAATTTAATAATTTGAGTTTTAGGGTGTTACAATGCTAACTAAAAAAAGCCTAAAAAACATACCAATTTTTTTTACCAATTTTCGCTATTTGAACTATATAAAAAAACTTTTTTTCAAAAAAGAACATTAGTAGTGCACATGTGTAATAGTACACATGTGTATGTGTACTTTAAATTTTTTTTTTGAAAAACTTTTTTTTATATACAAAAACTAGCGATTTTTAATAAAAAATTGTAAAAAAAATTGGTGTGTTTTTTAGGCTTTTTAGTTAGTTTTCGAGTTATATGGGATGGTTCAAATGAAAACTACTTTTAACGCGAAAACTCGAAAACCAACTAAAAAAGCCTAAAAACACACCAAAAATTTTTTTTTACAATTTTTTATTAAAAATTGCTAGTTTTTGTATATAAAAAAATTAAAAAAAAATTGTAGTACATATATGTACTATTACACATGTGCACTACAGTTTTTTTTTTTTTTTTTTGAAATTTTTTTTTCTTATATAGTTCAAATAGCGAAAATTGGTAAAAAAATAGGTATGTTTTTTAGGCTTTTTTTAGTTAGTTTTCGAGTTTTCACGTTAACTAGTGGTTTTCATTTGAACTTTCCCCTATATATATATATATATATATATATATATATTGTGAATGCTAAATATTGTGAGAACAATGAGAACGAATGAAAAAAAAAAACAATTAAAATCATTTTTTTAAGATAACCCTCGTTATAGTTAAAATACAATATTAGAAAAAGAATTTACTCTTTTCTCAAATCACTCTTACTAAGTTTTTTACACATGTGTAAATTAAACAAATTTATACATGTGTAATTTTCTTATTTACGAATAATGTAAATTTAAATGCGTAAATCTACATTCTAATATTGTATTTGAATAATATTAATAAGTTTATTTTTTTAAATTAGAAGGATTTTTGACCAAGTTCTCGCGGTTCCCACGAAATGTATTTGTTCTCATTTTAACCTTCGCATATATGTAGAAATCCCCCCCCCCCCAAGTTGTGAAAATTAGACGACTCTATCTTCCCGTATGAGTATTATACCACCATTTTTTGCACAAACATAGATGAACATCTGATAAACACCGCGGTAAAGAACTTCCGAGCGGTGTTTTAAGCTTTTTTACAACACTGTAAAATGCTGCTGACATCAACATTTACACCTACTATAAGAGTTTTTAGGATAAGTTACCTTTTTCAGGATTTTTGTTAAATACTTTTTTTTTTAAAAAGCCTTCGTTTTGGCCGAGTTCTCTAAGTTCTCGCAACTATAAATATATATATAGGGCTAGGATTTAGGGAAAACGGTGAAAAGTGTGAGAACAATGAGAATGCTTATGGATCGTCAGATCAAAACAATCTATAGACAAGATTGGCGCGGTGGTGTTTTCATAAATAACATCAATTTTATTACTTGGAACATGCTTCATTGAGGGTAAAAAGGGTAAAACATCGTTTCTCTATAAAACATCATTAAATATAAAACGCCAACTAAATACAAAACGTCATTAAATGTAAAACGCCATTAAATACACACGACCTTTCAATGGGATTACCTGTCACCCGCTGAACCGCCCTCACTCTCTTCCATGCGCCGTCGCGCCGTTATCTTCGACATCTCCGCCGCCCCCAAGAAGGAAAATGATCCAAAGAAATGAGTCGTCATTATGGGTATGGGTTTGGTGTATTTGTTTTCGGGAATGATGTGGATAAGTACTATGAGAAGATGTTGATTATAATGGCGACCTGAGGTGACTTTCACCGATGACCTTCATCGATGTCCGACAACTCATTTTGATTTAGTCCGGCGACCTGAGGCATCTCCGGGTTCAAGCCTTTGATTATTGATTTGTTTTTATGACGGTGACCGATTGCATGTGGTTAGTTCTAAATTTTTGTGTTAGGATCTGAGTTTGGTTTTGATTGTATTTTACGTTTGAATTAAAATGAAAGATGAACAAGTAATACAGGGGAATGTAAATGGAAACAAACTTTGCACACAATCAAACAGGAGAATTGCTTTCAACACACATTTTCAACAAAGAACCGAATGATTGAATTTATTTCATCAACGATTACAATTGCATGCATGTAACAAACTCCCCCTCAGCCTGAGCTCACAATGAATTGTTCGTACAGGAAGAAAGATGGCGAAGAGCTGATAGAACAGTACAGGGTACTATTCTGTTTATAGGCACGGACAAACCACTGTGGCATCTTTGCTGACGTCACCATGAAAGTGACATCGAACCTCTTAACAAACTCTAACAACTGTTCTATACAAACACTGCTATGCTAACAACTGTTATACAATACATTACAAAAACAAACTAAACTACTGCTGAATCCTTCCACTGATGTGAACCCAGCAGTACTTGACATATTCAGCAGTGCTTGACTCATAGCAGTAGATTGAATCAACAGGGCTTTAGTCTTTATCAGTCTTTGACTTGATCAGCAGTTGTAGGTCAGCAGTTGTAACGATCAGTGGGTTGGAGGTCATCAGATGTTGAAACCACTTTCAAGGGGAGAGACTTGTATACATAACATCTGCTTATTCTGGATCCACTGCCCTGATCCAGTTTTGGCTTTAATTATCTGTTCCTCTGATAGGGTTCAATCCCGACAATCTCCCCCTGGAACAGATAATGCCAAAACCCTTCATTATTTGTAGATCTTTATTGCCTCATCAACAGTTCCCTTATTTGCCCTTGGAGTTGTAACTCAAAGTCTAAGGCATCTGTGTCATCTTCATCCCTGCACAGTGGAAGATCAAGGAGATCCTGCAAATCTTCAAGACTTAGGCCAAGTGCTTGTTCCCTTGTTATTTTCTTCACTTCTCCACTAGACTTGATCACAGTCAGTACATGGGTCTGTTTGTCAGTTTTCCACTTTAGTACTTTTGAGTCTGGTGGGTTTCTCGGGAGATTTTTATTAGATGAGGAGTCTGGTGATACTGGCCTGGTGATGACTAACTGAGCAGTGCTTGCAGGTTGATCCAATCTAAGAGTTTCTGCTATCATCTTCTTAATACCCTCTTTTACAAGGTCATCTCCTGCAAGTAATTCTTCCACTGTTTCAGCATCCAACTGTTTTTGTTGTCTTCTTTTATAGATGGCAGCACCAGTTGGAGTAATGGATCTCCTGATTTGCAGCTTTGGTGGTCTTGTTGAAACCTCTGCTTCAGGGTAGTCAGGTTTTTGTGGAACCCATGGATCTTTCTTCCTTAGTTCCTCCAACCTTTTGTAGGTGGTCCTGACTTTGTCTTCTTTCCATCTCATCACTTGATTTTTAGACCCATAATCAGCAGTAATTAGTTCCTCTTTCATTCTCTTCAGCTCCAATGTCTTTTCAGGTACATTCTTTTTGTACTTTGACCAATCAAGAGGAGTGTGTTTGACCTTATTCTTAATCATTTCTTGAATCCTGGCTGTTTCACTTTCAATCTCAGGAATAGTCCACTCTTTGTACATATGTTTTTCCCCTTTATACTTCTTAAAAGCCATGATATTTTCAATGTAGTCTTTTCTGGGGGTTTCATCTACTCTTTCTGATATTTGCTGACAAACATTCTTTGCAAACTGCTCTAAGGATCTGACTTGAGTGAGTAAAAATTGGTAATGCCTTTGAATTTCTTTGTCAGTTTTTCCTTGTGAGTTTCTTTTGGAGATATCATCTGCCTGTTGAGCCTTAACTTTCAAGTACTCTTCAATGTTGTTAGGCCTAGGATATCCTTTAACTGATGTCAAACTCCTTTTAGTAGGATCATCCTCAAAGTAGAAGGATTTGATCTCTTCTCTGACTGCAATACGTTCAAGAGGATATTGGAAACCTACAGGAGTGATGGCAGTAATTGGTTGTTGTACATGAGCTGATGAGAGAGGAATAGGGTTTGGAATAAGTGCAAGAGATTGTGAAGATGTTGGTGGTGGTGATGGAGAATCATCATCAGGTATAAATATCCTTCTCCTTTTTTTGTTTAGGAGAGGCTGATGATGTGTTGGATGGTTGTGAATTATTGATTTGAGTGGTGGAAGGTGGCTGACTATCAGTTGTCAAAACAACTGGTGTTTCAACCACTGTTGTCATTACAACATATGTTGTAACATCTGATGTCTTCTGCTTTTTAGCAGGAGGTGATGATGATGGTGAAGTTGTTTTAGGTGGTGAGGTGATTTTTGGTGGTGGTGGTAAGGCAGTGATTGTGGTGTGTGTTGAAGTGATGGCAGGTGTTTGGCCGGCAGTTGTTGAAACTACAGAAGTATCAGCAGTTGTTGATACAGCAGGAGTTACAACAGCTGTTTGGGTGGAGGTTTGATGTTTAGAGCCTTTGGAAGGTGGTTTGGAGGCATGCTTTGTGGGTCTGGATGGTGTGTGTTTGGGTTGCCTCACTTGTCTAATGGGCTTTTTCTTTTCTTCCTTAGGATTTTAATCATCCATAGGTTCAGAAGGACCCTGCACATTCTGCTCCATAAAAGCTCTTTTCTCCTGTTCCCACCTGGCTTTATCCTTAGCCTCTCTATCCCTTTTTACACTGGCTTTTGCTTCAGCAAGTGCATTTGTAACATCAATCTTTTTACTACCATCTGGCAAGGGGATGTCTTTAGTCATGCTATCTTTTTCTGGTTCAATATAAAGACCATCTTCAATTCCCTTCTTCTTACACTGCTTGATCTTCTCCCCCTTTTTGGCATTATCTGGTGGTGGATTATCAATAAAGATAACAGTGGGAGGAGCAGTGTTAGTGGTGTTCAGTATGTGATCCTTGATAGCCTTGATGTCAGCTTGGGTATCTTTAAACCTTGACTCCATCATGTTTCTCAGCTTTTGAACATTTATTTCATGCTGCTGATCAGCCAATTGTCTTTGTTGTTGGAGCAGTGGTTGAAATAGGGCCCATAACTCATTTGCAGCAGGTGCAGGTTGTGCAGGTGCTTAAGTTGGAGCAACAGTGGGTGGTACCTTTTGAACTTTCAACAACTGTTGCAGTATATCTTTAATTTCTGCAACAGAACTATCCAGTTTGTCAATTCTGTCCGTCAATTCCTGGTACATTAAACCATCACCGAACTTAATGGGATCATCTGATTTCCCACTAACAGTGGTTGTAACAGTGGTTGACTCAGGGAATGTATTCCAAAAGTCATCCACTGATGCCCCTTTGTTTTGGAACTGGGGACTTCGTCCTTCAAAAAGAGAGACACTTTTTAGTGACCCAGTGTAGACTGGATACACAAGTGTTCCCAGAAAAGAAATTACCTCCAAGGAAGTCTTATTGATGTAACCACTGTCCAAATGCAAACCAGTGGGTTCAACACTTGTAGTGGCTGCTTCACTTGGACTACCACCAAGAGTTACTTGTAACTCAAGGGGTGTAACCTCCTCAGGTCTTATTGGTGGGTTAGCAATGATTGATACATCAGACCCAGTCACTTATAGAGGTATGTTCTCATTGACAGGTGATTGAGAAGGACTGGTTTGTGCCTGGTTCAAATCAAGAGCATCCAACAATATTTTTGTTTGTGGGGGAATTGTGGAGGTGAGGTTGGGTGTAGAAAGAGAATTGGCCCCAGGCATTGGGCTGTGGATGATGGAAGAAAGTGATTCCAGAGCATCATATTGTGGTGTCCCTATTTGTACAACCTGTTCTTTTTTAGAAGAAGCAGGAGGAGTTTCAGGCATGGGTTGAGATATTTCTACCAACTGCTGTGAGGAAGTAGCAGCAGTGGTTTCTTGTGACTTTTGTACTGTCACTGGCAGTTTCTCTGGTATCTCATCCTCCAGAGTTGCCTTTTTGGTAGGTTTGGGGGGCTTTTGAGTTTTCTTTTGTTTTGGCTTTTTGGTGATTTTAGGTGTGGGTTTCAAAGCAGTTGTTTTGCTGCTATGATCACCTTGAGCAGTAGGCTCAGCAGTAGATACCTGAGGAGCAGTGGTAGCTGCTAAAGTCTGCTCAGGCACCTCTGCTTGTGTTTTGCAAGGTGTTGACATTCTTGTAAAAGTTTCAGCAGTTAAGCTGTTTATTTGAAAAGAGTCACCTTGTTTTATTACATGAGCATCATCCTTACCAAATTTCTTTTGAACGTAATAACTTAGAAATCTTGGAAAAAGTAAGAATGGCTTTTTATCAACATTTTTAACTAAATCATTAAAGATTTCCTGGGAGTAATTGAAATTTTCATCTTGGAGAATAGCATATCCCAGGTTTTAAATCTTTAATGGTATCTCATTAAAGAAGTTGTTTTATTAGAAACACACATTAACAGGGTATGGAGCAAAAATCTTGTTGCAGGTGGAAAATTACCTTTTTGTAAGGTGTCCTTTTTTGTTGTATCTGCATACCCCCTTTCAAGGAAATCCGTTTTTAACTCATTTTTGGGAAAAGAAGTTTTACCTTGTTGATCATTGAGTTCAAAGACTTCCGAGATGGATAGTGGTGTGATTGTGACTGCTTTACCCATTAGAGAAGAGTTAATGGCTATAACGTTTTCTCCTTGTTTTTCAAGAGTAATATTTTTCCAAAACTCTCTCTAGGTTTTTAGGTAAATTGGAGCATCTGCTGTTAAGAAAGTTTTGTACTTTGTTGCAGACATGATATCAATGATGGAATCGAAGGTATCGGTGGTGCCAGGTTTTGTAAGGAGACCCAGATAATTGTGAGGAGCTTTGTATGGTATTTCGATGGGTGTGGTAGCCTTTTGAGTGGCCTTTTTAGGAGATGATTTTGAAGTGGATTTCGCAGATGACTTTGATTTTGTCATTTTGGAGAAGAAGATCGATGAAGGATTTGAGAGAAGGAGATGGAAACTGCTTTGAGAAAGGTATTTTTGTGAATTCGATTCGACAGTAAAACCCTGTTTGGGGTTTTGAAGAGGGTTTTATAGAGGAAAAAGTGAATGCTGACGTGGCAGCGGTTACAAAAGATCTGACCACTATGTACTGTCCACGTGCCAACCCCTGATGAAATGAAGGACAAGTATTTTTATGAAAACCACTGATGGAATAAGATCAGTGGTTGTAACGGTAACAAATGAAGGCAGTGGGTGATTTTTACTATCAGTGGATAGCATATCAGTGGATAAAAACACTGATTTTGAACAACAGTGCTTATCAAGGAAATGAGAGAATAGGGGTTGACTTTCAGCAGTGGACAGACTTTTAAGTAGAACAGACTTTTGAACAAAGCCGTGGTTATGGCAGACTTTTAAGGATTTTAATGAAAACTTCATTTTTAGCTATTTTTAAGGATGGATTTTTGATTTTCTAAAAACATTTTAATGCTTTTATTCATAGAAAAATAGGATTTTGCCTGTTATTCCATGTTTAGCATGCCAATCCTAGAGATCAAGCTTTCAAAGGTGGATGTGTCCAGTGCTTTGGTTAGCACATCTGCCAGCTGACCTTTAGTTGGAACATGGTGCAGAGAAATCAAACCTTTTTCATAGCAATCCCTCACAAAGTGATGTCTGATGTCAGTGTCCTTCGTGGTTGAATGGGAAACTGGATTTTTAATGATATTTTCTGCTGCCTGGCTATCCAACATGAGTGGTGTCTTTAAGGCAGTGATACCAAAATCCAGCAACTGATTTTGAAGCCAAAGCAGTTGGGCTGTACCACTTGCAGCAGCTATATACTCTGCCTCAGCAGTGGATGTGGAAACAGCTGCTTGCTTTTTGCTTTGCCAAGACACTAAGAAATTGCCTAGGAATTGGCACCATCCTGAAGTGGACTTCCTTGTCTTATCACATCCAGCAAAGTCACTATCTGAGAAACCTGAAAGCTTAATTTTACCATCAGCTGGATACCAGATACCAAGTGTGGGAGCACCTTTGAGGTATCTGAATATCCTTTTTACAGCAATAAGGTTTGACTTTCTTTGGGCTGATTGGGATCTTGCACAAACACATGTTGCAAACATGATGTCTGGCCTGGATGCATTTAGGTACAATAAAGACCCAATCATGCTTCTATACAAAGTTTGATCAACCAAATCATCCTTCTCATCAGACATGACTATTTTATTGGTTGCAATGGGTGTAGTGCATGGCTTACAATCATCCATCTCAAATTTTTTTCAACAGTTCTTTGGCATATTTGCCTTGATGGATGAAAGTGCCATTTTGCAGTTGCCTTACTTGGAGACCAAGAAAGCACTGGAGTTCACCCATTGCACTCATTTCAAACTCAGCTGTGATGAGTTGCCTAAACTCTTCACACATTTTATTACATGTGCTTCCAAAGATGATGTCATCCACATAAATCTGGACAATCATCAAATCCTTTCCTCTCTATTTTAAAAACAATGTTTTATCTATTTTACCTCTTGTGAAACCAATGGATAGTAGGAAAGTGGAAAGAGTTTCATACCAGGCCCTTGGTGTTTGTTTCAGGCCATACAAAGCTTTATTTAGCTTGTAGACATGATTTGGATTAAATGGATCCTCAAAGCCTGGAGGTTAACAAACATAAACCTCTTCTTGAATCTTACCATTGAGGAATGCACATTTAATGTCCATTTGATACACCTTGATTTTGTGGTTGACAGCAAAGGCCAGAAATAATCTGATAGCTTCAAGTCTTGCTACAAGGGAAAACGTTTCATCATAGTAAATGCCCTCTTCTTGTCTGAACCCTTGAACCACAAGCCTAGCTTTATTCTTGACAACAATGCCCCTTTCATCAGTTTTGTTTTTGAAGACCCACTTTATGCCAATAGGACTTACACCCTCTGGCAGTGGTACAAGTTCCCATACTTGTTGTCGTTTGAACTGTTGGAGCTCTTCTTGCATGGCTTCTACCCAGTTGTTGTCTTTCAGTGCCTCTTGGTACTTGACTGGCTGATGGAGAGATAGGAAACCAGCAAAAAGACAAATGTTTTGGGATTGACTTCTTGTGAGCACCCCTTCATTGATGTTGCCAATGATTTGGTCAGGTGGATGAGATTTCAAGAAGATAAGATCTCCTTGGGATGGAACAATGGCATTTAATGGTGAAGGCTGCAGATGTGAATCATCTGAGCTAACCACTGCTGGTGACTTTGATGATCCAACAGTGGCTTCAAATGGAGGTGGAGGAATAGGTGGAACTGGTGTGAAAACATGCTGATTTTTATCCACCGATGGAGGACTATCAACAGTGTTTGATGATGTGGAAGCAGGGGTTAAAGGGCTACTTTGATCAACAACTGTTGAGGTAGCAGTAGTTGAGCTTTGACAGCTGTTTTGAACATCTGCTGCTCTTCCCATTGAGACAGACCTTTGTTGAGGAATGATGACTTCATACCCATAGTCTGATGCTGAATCTTTTGATGGACCTGTACTGTTAGTCTTGACAGCAGTATTTTCAAAAGTAAATTTTTCAAGATCAAACAATTCTGCAGGGTTTGCAGGGATTTTCATTGATGAGAGTTCATTAAACTTTACATTCAAAGTCTCTTCCACTGTTTTGGTCCTTGTGTTAAACACTCTGTAGGCCTTAGCAGTGGTTGAGTATCCCAGATGATAACCACACTCAATTTTGGCTGCAAACTTTGAGATAGAATCTTTTAAGTTTAAAATGAAGCATGGGCAGCCAAAAACCTTGAAATATGAAATTAATGGCTTTATTTTATACAGCAGTTCATAGGCAGTCTTTTGATGCCTGGGGTTGATTAAAACACTGTTTTGGACATAGCAACCAGTGTTTACTGCCTCTGCCCAAAAAGTTAATGGCAAACCTGAATCAGCAAGCATGGTTCTGAAAGCCTCAATCAAGGTCCTGTTTTTTCTTTCAACAACCCCATTTTGTTCTGGTGTTCTTGGAATGCTGTATTGCCTCACAATTCCTTTTGACACACAGAAATCATCTAACTCCTTGTTCCTGAACTCTGTGCCATTATCACTTCTGAAGATTTTCACTGGAAGGTCAAACTGCTTTTCAACCTGTTTCAGAAAGTCTTGCAGAATGCTTGCAGTCTCATCTTTTGAGTGTAAAAAGTAAGTCCATGTAAACCTAGAAAAGTCATCAACAATAACCAAACAATATCTCTTTTTCTTAAGACTCATGACTTTAACTGGGCCAAACAGATCCATATGAAGCATTTGCAAACATTTGGTTGTTTTGGACTCATCAATTGATTTCCTTTTAGACAGGAAACACAATGCTCAGGACAGGTGAACAGTTTTTGAGGTAAACCTCTTACTAACCCCTGTTTTGAAATGGCAGTGATTGTCTTGAGATTTGTGTGCCCCAATCTCCTATGCCATAACTCTGTCTCTTTGTTTGATGCAGCTGAGAACAGACAAGCATCAGTCCTAGGGCTCTCTTTTGACATATCAACTACATAAACATTGCCACTTCTTTGAGCAACAATCTTTTCAACCATTTCTTGTCCAACAATCCTTTGTGAAGAATGATCCAAAGCCCTTATCACTCATTTGTGAAACACTCAGGAGGTTGAATTTTAGATTGTCTATCAGATTGACATTTTCAAATTTTACATTACCAGACGATACTGTACCAGACCCCATAACTTTCCCTTTACTATTATTACCAAAGGATATATCACCCCCTCCATGGATTTTGAAATCTTTGGGTAGGGCTTTACATCCTGTGATGTGCCTGGAGCCTCCACTATCTACATACCAAAGGCTATCTAAGCATGCAGAAGCTCCCTACACATGAAGTAAAAGGATTAGTTCATTAGGGTCTCCAAAGCCAATAAGGCTTTGGATGGGGTCTCAACAGTGTCTGGGATGAGTTCAGATGGATGGACAGTGGTTAGGTCAGGGGTTTGGACAGTTTTGGGACTGTTTTTCTCTAACCACTGTTGGGGGTCTTGCCCAATGATCTGCTGATAACCAAAAGTATACCTGTTCACTCTTGGTTTAGAAGGCCTTTTGTAGGCCTCATAAACATGTGAGATCCTTTGGTATGATGGTTGTCCCTTACCTTTTCTGAATTGATTTGCAGGGGGTGCATCAGTCACCTGAACATCTCTTTTGACAGATGTTTGGTTCAGCTGTTTTGTAACAGCTGTTTGGACTGGCATAAACAGTGGTTGGTTTTTGGTGAACTTGACAGATGATGTTGATGAACTTAAGGATGTTTTTGCAGTGTACTCATTCTTTTTTACATCAAAGTTTTTGAGATACACACATCCTTGAGTTTTGTGGTTTGTTTTACCATAAATGGTGCAACACTTAGCAGGTACAATGACACTTGTTTTATTTAGATCATATGCTTTTAGATGAAAACAGTCTTTTGTTATATGATTCTTCTTTTCACAAAAATCACAAAACAGGTTTTGGATCTTTTCTCTTTTCTTCCTTTTCTCAGACTCCTTAGCAACAGAGTTTTGAACCACTGTTGGGATGTCCTTGATAGGAATAACCTTTGCTTTTGGAGCTGTGACACCATCTGTGGTTGTGAAATCCATAGGCTTGAAATTTTCAAGAATGTCACACTCATCAGACCATGTGGGCTTAAATTGGTATTTCTCAATTTCCTCAAAGGTTGAGGACCCCACAGATCTTTCCAGAGTGATTTTGTTACCAAGTTTGTCAGTTATCTTAACTTCTTGGCCATTCTTGTTGGTTGGATTTATTTCAGATGAACCAGCTTGTTTTGCAGCAGTGTTTTCAAGTTCATCATATTTTCTATATCCTATTCCAAACTTGACATTGCTTTCAAGCTGTTTCTCTAACATGACCTCATAACCTTTGCAAGATTCCACCCATCTTTCACAAGTGATTTGGGTGGATTCCAACTCCTTTTTGCAAACTTGATATTTTTCTACCATAGTTTGGAGTTGGTTCTTGGTTATGCTTTGCTCTTCTTTTAAGCTGCGGATTTCTTTGTCTTTTTCTGCCAATTTGTTTTTAAGTTCTTTTAAAGACTTTTCAAATTTGACCTCATCATTCAACACTCTATCCCAAAGGTTTTCATTCACCTCTTTAATGTTAGCAAATGCTATAATGCACTTGTCTGAACACAGATTTTTAAGAACCTGAGATGATACCTTAGCTGCAGCTATCATGGCACACTCACATTGATAATCATTTTCTTCATCAGCTCTTTCTTCTTTCTCACCTTCTTCCTTCTCTTCCTTTTCTTCTTCTTTGGACCAGGGGTCAACCAATGGTTCAAGCAGGGTTTCTGAATTTTCTCCCAGCAGTAGTTCACCAGCAACAGCAGTAACCACTGCCTCAGCAACTTCATCCACTGTTTCAGCACTTGTTTGCCCCTTTTCAGCATTCAGCTCTTCTGGTATTGACTCTAATGCCATAAGACAAAATTCATCATTAGAATCATCATTAGTAGCATAGAGTGCAAAATTTTCATCCCCTAGCTCTACAGGTAAGCTGCTCCAGTCAACAAAGCCTTGGGTAAAAAAGCTTTGCTGATCTGGTTAAACCACTGCTGGTGGTGCAACTTGTTGTGGTGTAACTGGTTGCACTTGAACCTGAGGTACAGGAGCCTGAACATACTGAATTTGAGGGACAGTGGTTTGAACATAATGCACAGGCACATGGTTTGCATAATGAGCAGTGTTTACATGGGCAGCAGGGGTATAATGGGAATAGTGCACAGTGCTTTGATTTTGTGGCCTAGGGTTTGAGCTGGGATGAGTAACAATTGG
Source organism: Helianthus tuberosus (assembly GCA_030545235.1). Lineage (NCBI taxonomy): Eukaryota > Viridiplantae > Streptophyta > Magnoliopsida > Asterales > Asteraceae > Helianthus > Helianthus tuberosus. The sequence continues at coordinate 15,453 of JARYGA010009089.1, read as the reverse complement.
ACCAGTGGTTTGACTCCTACATTCCCTAGCAAAGTGTCCTAGCCTATTGCACTTGTAGCACTTGATTTTTGACTTATCCAACCCCACTTTTAAATTCCCATGTAACCCTAGGAATTTTCTCCCTGTCCTTTTGTAAAATTTGCTTGTTCTTACACTAAGCAACGCCAATTGATGCAAAATGTCCATTTCTTCAAGATCAGTTGGATCAAAGTGTTGTAAATCATTTAGTTCAAAGCTCAAGTTATCTGACATCTGGTTTTCACAATTTGCAGTAAAAGCATAATTTGCAGAGTGAGAATCAGAGTTGTTAAAGTTTCCACCAGCAGTTATATCAATAAAATGATCATAACTCTGATCCTTACTACTGCTACCAGATTCTTCCTGACCAAAAAGAGTTGTGCTGCCAAATGAATAATCGTCAGCAACTTTACCAGACTCTTGCAACTTCTTTTTCTGGTTTAACTCCCTTTCATAGGTCAGGAGTCTACCATGAAGTTGGGTCAGGGTCAGATCTTTGAACTCAGCAGAATTTCTAGTTACAAACGCAATGGTATCCCATTTTTCAGGTAGTGATCTAAGAAACCTGCTATTTTGTGTTGAATTAGGAAATGTAACTTTAACAAGTCTTAGCTCACTAATGAGGCAACTAAATTGCTCAAACTTCTGAGTCAATGATTCACCCTTGATGTGACAGAAGGTTTCATACTGCTGATTCAGAATTTCCCTATTATTTTCAATAACTTCTTCCGTTCCCCCAAACTGTTCCTTCAGTGCATCCCATAGCTCTTTGGCACTATTACAATGTAACAGCCCAGCATAAATTTCATTTGGCAATGCAGATGCAATGATGCTAAATGCTTTGGCATCGAGTTCGAACTTTTGGAAATCAGTTTCAGTATAATTTTCAGGTTCGAACTTCTTTGTATCCTCAGCACTTGGCACCATGGGAACGTGTGGTCCAAAAACAACAGATCTCCAACATCCAGTATTCTGCTGAGCAAGGATGTGACCCATCCTTCTCTCCCAGATGTTGTATTCATTACGTTTAAGCATGGGTGGTTTGAAAAGTGAGCCGATGTTATTCTTATCATCTTGTGATTGTGACATCATCCTGGTTGTTTTACAGGCACTGATTAATCAATTTTGATGGTGATTAAACCTTGCTCTATTTTTCAACAAAATGAACAACTATCAGTATCAACGATTGTGAGCTGAACTATTTATGTCAAAATGATTGTTAAATCAAATTTGACTGTCCGGGTTCTGATACCAATTGTTAGGATCTGAGTTTGGTTTTGATTGTGTTTTACGTTTGAATTAAAATGAAAGATGAACAAGTAATGCAGCGGAATGTAAATGGAAACAAACTTTGCACACAATCAAACAGGAGAATTGCTTTCAACACACATTTTCAACAAAGAACCGAATGATTGAATTTATTTCATCAACGATTACAATTGCATGCATGTAACAAACTCCCCCTCAGCCTGTGCTCATAGTGAATTGTTCGTACAGGAAGAAAGATAGCGAAGAGCTGGTAGAACAGTACATGGTACTGTTCTATTTATAGGCACGGACAAACCACTGTGGCATCTTTGCTGACGTCACCATGAAAGTGACATCTAACCTCCTAACAAACTCTAACAACTGATCTATACAAACACTGCTATGCTAACAACTGTTATACAATACATTACAAAAACAAACTAAACTACTGCTGAATCCTTCCACTGATGTGAACCCAGCAGTACTTGACATATTCAGCAGTACTTGACTCATAGCAGTAGATTGAATCAGCAGGGCTTTAGACTTTATCAGTCTTTGACTTGATCAGCAGTTGTAGGTCAGCAGTTGTAACGATTAGTGGGTTGGAGGTCATCAGATGTTGAAACCACTTTCAAGGGGAGAGACTTGTATACATAACATCTGCTTATTCTGGATCCACTGCCCTGATCCAGTTTTGGCTTTAATTATCTGTTCCTCTGATAGGGTTCAATCCCAACATTTTGTCATCGGTTTTTTTCTTTGGCAATGATAGTTGAAAAAAAATTCTGAAATTAATGAGGATGGCGAGACAAGGATGGTGGAGGGTAGGATTTGACCTGCAACCCATTTGCAGCCATGATTTTTGAAAACTTTGAACCAAACCCTTGTTTTTCAAGATCCACAGATGGTTTTGATTTTTGTTGTTGGTTTTTATATTTTCAGTCGACGATAATAAGTATTAACTTATCTGAGACATCAATGAGTCCTGATTTTGTTTGAGTTTGTTTCTTAAGATTCTGATATTTCGTAAACCCGAAATCGTGTCGGGTTGGAGTTTGATACTGATGTCTATGAGGATAAGTTTTAAACCGGGGCGTAAAAATTTTTTAAAACCAGGGCGTAAAAAAAGTTTAAAACCGGGACGAAAAAAATTTAAAACCGGGGCGTAAAAAATCTGCATTGTAAAAAAATCTATAAAAATTTGTTTTTTATAAAAAAAATCCGATTTGTAAACCTTAATAAAAAATGTAATTAAGAAAAAAAAGTAATAGAAGACAATTAAGACAATAAGACAAAAATAGCAATTTGACCAAAGTACCCTTATGACAATAATATATTAATAACATAATAAGACAAAAACTTTTGAACATGTGTTATATACCCTTTTAATCTCAATCATCAAACACAAAAGATCAATAGTGGAAAAGTGGTTCCTACGGTTCTTGCAACTGAGTGTGGTTTTCATTTTAACTCATCCATATATATATATATATATATATATATATATACATATATAGATTAAAGATCCTGTATATTAATTCAAAAGTGTGAGAAATATTATGGAGATGACATGTGTCCTCATTCTAAATTCATTCAAAAGGGTAAACAAGTAATTTTCTCATTGATTCAATTAATTGATAACCTTCCATAAGTGTAACACCTCGTAAAATCGTGTCCAATGATGTGTTGACACGTGTACTAAACCCTAATAAAGTCAAATGTTAATACGAGGGACTAATTTTGTCAATATTTAAAACTATGAATGAACAGATACAGATACACTGTATCTGTATTCTCTTGTTGAGCCACTTGTCGGATAAATGAAACCGTTTGCAATAAAATAATAAGTTTGTGTAACGAAGGGTTAAAAGCGTCAACATGTTAATTCTTACCTCTGAGTGACCTTTTAATGCACTCGGAGCGTCATGATGTTCGATCATACTCTCGGGAATGCCTAATAATGGCCGCGTAGGGCTTTGATGCCATTAAACGATAATACGCACACGTTTGTGCGTTAAAAGGACTAAAAACGTCAACGTGTAAGTCTACCCCTTTGAGAGACCTTTTAAACGAACCGGGAACTCCGTGATACTTCGTCATACTCCCGGATGCGACTAAGATTAACATTATATGTGAAACAAGAAAATAATGTGCTTAAATTGTCATTTATGAAAGTTTAATTAAGTATAAAGAAGACAGGGACCAAAAGTGACAAACTGCCATATTTGATTCTGGACTGGGCTCCGAATTCGCTCACGGGCCACGAGCCTATTGGGCTGCCCCTTCGCGGGCCGCCAGGCCATGTACAGCAACATATATATATATTTGTTGTTTTAATCCATTACTTGATCACCACACAAACATTCTAAACCATTTGATCATTCTAGTGGCTTGTTAATTGTTTGTAATAGCTGGTATAACACATGTAAGCATCCTAATAAGTCCCTAAACACTTGGCATCATCCTATCAATTATCAAAAACTATAAATAGGCCTTGAATTTCACTTGAACAACTTGCACCAAATACTCATTCTTCCTATACTCTCAATTCTTGAGGGTCCTGAGCAATTGGGAACTTCCTTTGAGTTTATTTCAGTCCCCAGGACCACTTGTAAGTGTTCCTTTCGTGACTAGTTCGTTTATTAGGCTTTTAAACCCGAAAAGTCAAACGTTTACGATAAACGCTTTTACTTTCAGTTAGACCTTAAATGGTCAAGCCATTGTTCGCAACGAACATGGCTACGTGATCGTAATTAGGTAGGTGTTAATCCCCCAAAAGGGCACCCCCTAAGAATCACGTTTGCTTGGTCAATTGACGAGTCAACATATTAATAATTTAAAAAAAAAGTCAACGGGTCAGTTTTTTGAAATAATTGCGATATGAATTTAGAAGTGTTTTAAAATATGTTTTATCATTTATAATTATTAGAACATGTATAAACATGTTCGGCTAGTCAATTCCAGATTTAGGGTCGGTTCGCAACCAAAAGTCGTGAAGGTTGACTTCTGCGTTGACTTTCGATTATAAACCGAATTAGACTAGTATGCTTCTGATTTAAGGTTCCGTTATAATCGTAATATGATGTAGCATAACCTATAAGGTTATATTACACAATCATAATAGTTATCTGAGTTTTATGCAAGTTACCGTAATTATGCCATACTTTGACCATTATGCTCTTTTAGCAAAAATAAGGTTTTAGACCCTAACGAACTTGCAAATGATATAGGTACTGATATGTTAACATTTTGAACATATTTAGATGTTACAAATCTTATTATAAACCAAGTTTTCATATTATATCGTAATTTACGCTTTAAAATGACAAAAATGCCCTTTAGGCGCATAGAACGGTTTTAAACGTAGTTTCTTATAATAAACTCATTACCTAGTGATGTAATATCATAATTAGGATATTTTGGGATATCTAATCAGATTATAAACTGAGTTTATGCATAAGTGCTTGAATTACGTTATTAAATGACGATAATACCCTTATAAGACATAAAATGGTTTTAAAGTATAATTTTCATACAAAACCTTTTGACTACTGATATGTTATATTAATTAACATATTTTGGGTCATACAAACCTGATCATAATATTAGCTTTCCTAAAAGATTGCAAATATCGTCATTTAACGACTTTAACGTCGTTTCGGCGCGTAGTATGGTTTTAAACCATAACTACCAACCAAGACTTGTTACCTACTGATTTTATAAATCATTTTAAATATTTTTACAATAGGTACATGATATAAACTCAGATTCCCAAATTAGCTTTCAAAACTATGTGTGAAATTACCAAAATGCCCCTACGGAGCATAGATTGGTCTTAAACTATAAAACACACATATGTTTGATATCCTACTGATATTATATCATAAATAAAGTGTTTTCAGAGAATGTTTATGGTCGTAACATCATATTGTACGTAAGTTCCTTTTATGTGGCGTAAAATGACCAAAACGCCCTTACGAGACATAGTTTGATTTTAAAACCTTAATGGGCATATAAGTTGATATCCTACTGATATTATAACTTGTTTAAATTATATTGGCATATGGAACTTGTTCATGACTCATCCGGTTTCTCGTTATCGCTTATACGCGTACGGTTAGACTTACGTAACTAGTTTACGTAAGTTTGACGAAACGGTTTTAACCTTATCATTTTTACATCAAAATCCAGAATGTATTTAGTTTACCCATATTATACAAGCCTTCATACTTGTTGGGTGTAAATTACATTCCATTCCTGTCATCGCTTAATCTAGCATATTATATCGTAAATCATCCTTTAAGCTAGCCGGTCTAAGTCTATGACTTAAATAAGACCCGTTAGTATTCTAATTGGTTAATATTACCATCATTCCAAACTAGAGCCTCCCGATAAAAGCTATCTACACTTATCTAGTGAATTATACGACTGAGTTATTTAAACCTTGTTGTGAATCGAGTATTAGCTCAGGTAAATACTTTTAACTTATTTTCCCTTATACGGGCTTGGGATACGGTAAATTGTTACCGCTTGGTCGGGTATGGGATAACTTGGTCGGATTGTGACTAAAAAATCCGCATAACCCGTTTTAATCTGTATTGTTTGATAACATAAACATTGGGGGTTAATGCGTCCGTGTCCTGGATATCCCCGGCTCATTTAATTGCAAATGGCCACGACTTATGCGCTGGGTGTAAGAATACACCTAACAGATGCAAATGTTAAAATATAAATTACCCACAAGTTGGGGATAACTCCTTTGTAGGTTTACAAAAGTGGTGTGTCGGTTAATCATGTCTCGGTTTCTATACTGGGCCCCATATGTATGCTAAACATGTAAATTTGTATACAAGATTAAAAACATAATTGTCCCAAGTTATAAAATATTTTTGTGCCTTGTGCAACTAAACCAATTTTCTTAAAACATTTTCAAATAAGTCAGTTAAACTGTATCGGATTAAGCATTTTCAAATTAAGCACCAACACGCAACAATTTTTAATCACACCCTTATAACCTGCATGATTTAAATTTTTGAACCCACTTTCTAACACAGTCTCCCCCTATCGGTAACAACTCCTCCAAGACTAACAGTTTTCCGTACATTAAGAATTTTAATAGAAAAAGACACTATTTTTGTATTTTCTGAAAGCAAATAAATACAAAAAGCAATAAACACTATATTTTTGTGAGAATCACTGGTAAGAAGATCATATCAGCATAATCAAACTGTTTCACACCATTAGTTAATTCTTTATGTAATTTTTCATGAAAAGCAGTTCAAGACGATTACCAGTATGTTCTTCCACCTAAACAAAATGCATGAACATTTCAAGTACCATTACCATATGATACGTTAAGGTAATATTATTTCTGATATATTAGTGTGTCCCACTTCAGGATATACCCCTGCGATCAAGGTATGCACAAAGATTCATCGTAGTAGGTGAGTATACTGAATTCATCCGTTTTGTTTTTCAACGTTTAGATAATTGGTGATCAGGTCAGTACTTCCGTACAGCAAAGAGACCAAAATATCTAACGAGGGCTAAGACAAATACCATTTTTTGTACGATTTATGCTTTTTGCACTTTTGAATGACTCTCTAGGAGAGCTTCTTCATTTTCAGGGTTTTGGAATTTTTTAGCTCTTTTAAGATATCCTGGTTGTGCCTAGGTCAGCATGTATCTGGATGCAGCAGAAGGACAATCCTGATATCCCCAGATGAAATAAAAGTATAAAGACCCAAAACCTCAGATTTTGGTAATCTATCAACGCAAGATTTAAGGTCATTAAACCATACACCACTGATGTGTTCCCCACTCATACTCAGTGCATTTAGCCTACTGGTAAGTTGATTATTTCATGCTTTTGCCTACTGGTACATCATATGATGAAGTTGCTATCACACTTAAGCAATTTTAATTCAAGTTGAGTGTGACAGTCTAACTTGTTGATGTACTATCATTTCTTCTTTTTCACACTGTGATAACTCATTTTTTATTTTCTATTTTTTTATGTTTTTGATTTTTCAATGTTTTTGAATTTTTTATTTTTAAGAAAGCAGTAAACTATTTACAAAATTCTTATGAAAAACCTGTTATTTAGGATTCCTCATCCCGTTGAGTTTGACTAAATGTTCAAAGCGAGCTCTATCAAAAGCTTTTGTGTAAAGATCAGCAAGGTTATCTAGTGTATCGACTCGATGTAATTCAATTAGTCTCTTTTCAGCACAATCCCGTATAAAGTGATGACGAATGTCAATATGTTTTGTACGACTGTGTTTCACGGGATTATTAGTTATAGAAATTGTGGCATTATTGACTATCATAATAGGAGTACTAGTGAAATCCAACCCGTAATCGCGCATCTGCTGTTGAATCCAGAGAACCTGAGAGCAACAGCTTCCCGCAGCAATATATTCAGCTTCACACGTAGAGGTAGACACAAAAAGATTGCTTCTTGCATTGCCAAGACACAATCCTGCCTCCCAAGAACTGACAACCACCTGTTGTAGATTTTCTGTTCGACTTGCATCCCCCAAAGTCTGAATCAGTGTAAGCAACAAACCTCAAATCACTATCAGCTAGATACCACAACCCGAGTTTAGGTTTCCCTTTCAACTAACGAAGAATCCGCTTCACTGCTTTCATCTATGACTCTTTTGGATTAGCCTGATATCTTGTACACAGACATACTGCAAATATGATGTCAGGTCTTGAAGCAGTCAAGTACATTAGAGAACCAATCATCGCCCTGTATTGAGTAGGATCAACATCTTCAGTACTTTCATGATCTGGGACTAGATTGTGATTTTCGCAAATGGGTGTGTTGAAAGTAGAGCAGTCATTCATTTTGAACCGATTCAAAATTTCATACACATACTTCGTTTGATGAATAAACATCCCATCCTCCTTCTGATCAACTTGTAATCCCAGAAAGTAAGACAGCTCACCCATAGCGCTCGTTTCAAACTTGCTCTTCATTACCTTCTCAAACTCCTTACACATGTTCTCATCTGATGACCCAAAGATGATGTCATCCACGTATACCTGTACCAGCAGAAAATCTTCCTTCTTTCTCTTGATGAACAGTGTACTGTCAATTTGACCTCTTTCAAAACCATTCTTGATCAGATGTGTAGACAGTGTCTCGTACCACGCCCTGGGAGCTTGATGTAATCCATACAAAGCCTTATCAAGTTTGTACACCCGATCTGGATAATCTGGATCAACGAACCCATCTGGTTGTGAGACATACACGACTTCTTGGACTTTCCCGTAAAGAAATGCACTCTTCACGTCTAGTTGATAAACTTTAAATCCCTTGAATGTTGCGAAGGCTAGGAACAAACGAATTGCTTCCAACCTCGCTACCGGTGCAAACACTTCATTGTAATCAATCCCTTCTTGCTGATTGAAACCCTTGACCACCAATCGAGCCTTGTTTCGCGTCACTATCCCTCTTTCATCTTTCTTGCACCTAAATACCCATTTAGTGCCAATTTCTCTTTCACCTTTAGGAAGGTCAACTAACTCCCAAACCTTTAACTTCTCAAACTGGGCCAATTCCTCTTGCATAGCTTCAACCCATGAATTGTCTTTAAGAGCCATATGAATGTTCTTCGGCTCCTCTTGGGAAATAAAGTAACTATACAAGCATTCATTCACTATCCCAATCTTCTCAATCGAAACAAATAACCCAGAATTTGCAGCTATGCTTCTTCTCGTCTGAACACCTGCAGTAGGATCCCCAAGTATCATGTCAACTGGATGATCTCTATTTGCTCGTGTAGTAGCAACAACATCGACTTCTAGATTGTCACCCAGGTTTGATCCAACCTCCCCCTGAATATTCTGATCTGCAAACAGATTAATGAAATCCTCCCCCTGAATGGGTTCAGAGTCACTATCGCTTGAATCAGGATCAGCAGCACCTTGGGAAGTTTTTGGAGCATCTGTCATATCAACGTTCGATCTAGGCATGAACTCGCCTTCATCGTCTTCACCAATCACTGTTTGAATCACCTGAGATTCATCTGCATTAGGAAACTCAGGAATATTAAATGATTTAAAAACACTATCATAATCATATAATATAGCAGGTTCATTCGTTGATTGTTGAGGTTTGTATGAAGTGATTTCAACATTAAAGACAATCTCAATTTTACCAGTTTTTAGATTAAAAACCCTTTTATTCGGTGTGCCAGGCACGTAACCTAGAAAGTAGCCATCATCAGCCACCTCACCGAATTTTTGTTTATCTTTATTTCGCACAACGGTGCAGGGTAATCCAAATGGTTCAAAGCCTTCCAAGTTTGGTTTCTTGTTAAACATCAAGTCATGACATGTTTTATTAAAACGTTTAACAGTCAAAACTTTGTTTAGGACGTAGCAAGCTGTATTCACAGCTTCTCCCCAGAAAAGAACTGGGAGCTTTGAATCTGAAAGCATCGTCCTAGCGGATTCAATAAACGTCCTGTTTTTCCTCTCAGCGACTCCATTTTGTTGAGGTGTATAAGGAGCAGAATATTGATGTTCAATTCCCTTTCGAAGACAATAGAGATCCAAAATTCGATTCTTGAACTCCGTGCCATTATCACTCCTTATCCTCTTGATCCTTGCATCATGGACGTTTTCCAATTTCGTAAAAAGATCTATCAGCATTTCCGCCGTCTCATCTTTTGTACCTAAAAAGAAAACCCATGAATATCGTGAGTAATCATCAGTGACAACAAGGTAGTAGTACTTTCCACCTATGCTCCTCACGTTCATTTGACCGAATAAATCCATGTGAAGTAATTCATAAGGGGCATCTATGGAATTTACTGTTTTAGACTTATGAGGTTTCTTGTGTTGTTTTCCCTTTTGACATGGAAGACATTTATCTTCCACTTGAAACCTCTGCATTGGAACCCCTTTCACTAGCTCATTTTTAACAAGGTAATTCATTTTTCGATAGTGAATATGGGCCATGCGTCTCTGCCACAACATAGATTCAGCTTCAGATGCTTTGGATAGCAAACACGCCACTGCAGCAGTCGGATCCTTGGCACCCATGTCCATGACATAAGTATCATTCTTCCTTGGTGCACGCATCACTATCTAGTCGTCCGAAATAACCAAACCCGGCTTCAACACCAATGCCTCATACTTAGTAAAGTGGACCGAGTGACCCTTGTCGCAGACTTGTGACACGCTCATTAGATTGTGTTTAAGCTGCTCAACATAGTTCACTTTGTCCAATGTGATCTTCCCATTTGTCACTTTTCCTTGTCCAGTAATTCTACCACCTTTAGCACCAGCAAAATTCACATGTCCACCATCATATTCTTCAAATTCAGAAAACAATCTCGCATCCCCCGTCATGTGCCTAGAGCAGCCACTATCAACATACCATAAGTTGATAATCCTCCTTAGCATCTCCTGCACACACCAACCAAAAGATTAGTTAGATTGGGGGACCCCAAGCCTTAATGGTCTTGGGTCATCCAAATTCACCAACTACTTGAACATCCATCCAATATCCATTACTCCTAACTGGAGTCTCGGATCTCAAACCTGTTGATGGAAATGGGGTTTGATTTTCACTAGGTCTATGGTCCTGAGGGTTCCTATATGTTTTTGGACTATGTGACCTTTGGAAATTTTGATTCCAAGAACCTTGATTGTTGTAATTTCTAAAGCCATTGTTATAAAAATTTCGACCACCATTAGTTTGGTATCGATTTTGATATTGACCTTGACTTCTGAAATTATTTGAATTATAATTGTTCATTCTTGGTGAATTACTTCTAGGTCTCTCATATCTGCCTGATGTAGATTCAGGCTGAAATCTAGGTTGATTTCTTTGAAAACGAGGAACTTGTGGAGTTCCTTTTTCAGCCTTATCTACACCACCAGCAACACCATCGTGTTGCTTAGGAGCAGATTTCTTTAGAGAATTTGAGACCTTCTCCTCATTATCACATTTCTTCTCTGGTGATTTCCCTCTCTGTTTCTCACTAATTTGTGCTTCACTCTTTTTGTTAGGACAGCAGCTAGCTACATGTCCCTTGGCATGACATTTGAAGCACGATCTCCTTTTCGAAGACTTCTTATCTGAAGCCTTTGAACTAGATCCTGGTTTTGATGATGATGCCTTAAAAGGATTTGGTTCAGTTTGCTTAGTTTCCGAATTTTCTTTGTTTTTGTTTTTAGCAAACTCAATATTTGATTCGTTTTCAATAACAGCTGTTTCGTTTTTCATGTCACTTCCTTGAACAAAATTAACCTTTTTAACGAAAGTTGGATTTTTATTCCTAGGATGTGAAGTTTTCTTTTTCAAAACAGGTTTGCTGTTATCATCCTTCTTAGCATCATCACTCTCAGACACATCACCTTGACTTGATGTGGAACTCCTAGGTGATGTTGACGCAAAGTCTATGAGCTCGTTTTCATCAGGCAAGAAAGAATAGTCATGACTAACAGGAGGTGGAACTTCATTGAAACCATGGAATCCCACACTGGTTATGTCATTACTTTTCTTCAAGCCACCCATCATGTGTTTCATAACAAAAGTAGAGTCCCTGAATTGACCTAATTTCTTTTCAAGTTCAACAATTTTAAGTTGTGCATCTGACAACTCTTTGCATTTTTTAGAAATTTCTTTTGTTTTCTCACCCATCATCTCATGAGCTAATTCTAGGACTTGAAGCTTTTCGTTTAGTTTGCAGGTTAAAGCATCAATTTCAGCTTCATAGCCTTTTATCTTTTTTAAATATAGCGACTCATTTCTTTTAGCGAAAAAATTTGATTCCTTAATGTTAGACATCTCGTTAACCAGACTTTGGTTTTGTGTTGACAACCTGTCAACCTCACCCTGTAATTCCTGACATTTTAAACAAACAGAAGCAGCAGAGTTACTTACCTCCCCTGTTGATTTGTCTGAGTTGGCCATGAGAGCAGCAATTTGAGCTTCCATTCTTTTGATGATTTCATCTTTCTTTTCTTCTTCCCTTTCATGCTCAGACTTTGGCTTTTCCTCTTCAGCATCTGTTGTCTGATCACCCTTCTCTTCCTCAGCTTCACTTTCCTTCTTAACTTCAGCATCATCTACTGACTACTGTAGCTTCACCATCATCAACGGGAGTAATCTCTGCCATGAATGCTTGAGTGACATTCTCATCATTTTCTAAGTGAACACTCCAGTCATATGAACCTTCTCTTGCTGTAGAGATCAACGCTCTGGAGTTAGAGTTGTTTGATGCATTCCTGTCGTTTGAACTATGCCTCGAAGTCTCCTGCTTTTGTTTTTGACATTCCCTAGCGAAATGCCCATAACTTTGACAGTTAAAGCATCTCACTTTGGTCTTATCGAAACCAACACTCTTCCCGACAAACTTCCTTCCTGTTCGGTAAATAAATCTCTTCACTCGTCTGGAGATCATGGCCATTTGCCATTGCAAATCCATCTCTTCTAGATCATCAGGATCAATCTGATCATAATCTTCATCTAAAGTGGCAGGATCAGATATCTTCCCCTGAATGTAGTTCTCATAAGAAGCAACAAATGAAGCAAGTAGAGCAAGATGCTCTTCAGCAGACTTCACACTCATAGGCATCGACTTAGTACTACTACTTTGCTTAGAAGCTGATGTTCTCTTGGCTCCTGTTGATCCTCCTGAAGTAGCTACAAAACATACATCACCATCCTCATTTACTATAACCTGCTCATTTTCATATGATAGAAACGCAGTAGCAGAGTCGCTAGAAGCGTTGTGAGATGAAGAAGATGTAAGCCCATTGTAAATCGCTGGATCTTGAACCTGATCATATCCAGTGTCTTTCTTCTTCATACTGAGCTCATAAGCTCTCAGCTTGCCAACTACTTCTTCCAGCTCCTTTGTCTCATAATCTGCTTCTCCCTTGATCGTGAGAGTGTAGATATCCCATTTAGTAGGTAAGGCATCGAGCAGCTTGTCATTCTTCTCTATGTCAGAATAGCAATCTATCTCATAATTTTCCATTTCCGACATCAGATGGTTGTATCGAGTGATGATGTCCTCAAGTGACTCATGTTTCATGTACTTGAAAACAGCGAACTGCTTCTTCAGTAGATCAACATTGTTCTTCTTGACATCTGCATTTCCCGCGTATCTTTTCTCTAATGCATCCCACATATCCTTTGAATTAGTGTACTTCTTGAAGGTATGCTTGATGCTATCAGGTAAGGAGATTTTTATTGCAGCCAAGGCTCTCTTTTCAGCCTCATACATCTTTTTATCAGCCTCTTGCATGTTCACATAGGCTGTTCTACGTGGTCAAATTCATGTGTTGGGTTTGTGTACCCATCTTCAATACATATCCACATGCGTGTGTCCTGATATTCAATGAAGGATTGAAAACGATCCTTCCATGTCAAATAATTTTCCACCTTCATCATCTTAGGCGGTTTGTTGGTAGTGGCAACCTCATGCTCCATTCTCAAAAGCTCTTTCAAACTAGACATGTTCGACATTTTAACGTTGCAGACTGGTAAAACCGTACAAAATTTTTCCGAAAACTGTTTTTACAAAATTATATCGTTAGATTCGTCTCGAAAATACGATTCCAATGATATATAATGTCGAAGACCTTTTTCGGGATTTTCCAGAGTTTTTTTTTTTTTTACCTAAAAATCCCACTAATTCAACGGTGCAAACGGCTTGTCCAGATGACCACGGATTCAACGGTGCAAACGACTTGTCTTCTGAATCACACAATCCACTAACTTTGGGCCAATCTGTCACTAAATGGGCCTGATCGCACAAGTTTTGAATCGCACAAGCTGAACTCTGATCGCACAAGCTGACTTCTGATCGCACAAGCTGACTTCTGATCGCACAAGTTCAAAACGGATCGCACAAGAACACTCCGGGTCGCACAAGAACAATCCGGGTCACACAAGAGCAATCTGGGTCACACAAGAGCTATCTGGGTCGCACAAGTTTCAAACTTTGAATTTTAACTAATCAGCCACTCAATCCCGAAAAATCAGCAACTAACAATCTGCAATTCTTTCCAAAACTCGAAATTCACTTCCTTTTTCAAACTTTCCAAGCAAAGTCTCCTACAAACACGAAAACAGTCAAAACTAATAATCAAAACAGATCAAAATACACGAATTTAAACTGTTCTTCCTGTTCTTCGTAAAATCCCAGAATTTTAACTCAAAAACATTCAAACAAACCAACTGCCTTGATTCCAATCGATTAGTCTTGAACCACGCACAAGAGCAAATGCTCTGATACCAATTGTAGGTCCCCGTTAATCCCGTATGGATTGTAACAAGACTGTTAATCTATCAAGGGTGCGGAATCCCCTTGATAAACCTTCGAATACAGAAACAAGAACGTGTAGAAAATTAAGAACTCGAACACACAAACACACAAACTTTCAAACTGATCTTCTGTGATTATCAAACCCTTAGAAACATTTTACAATCACTAAGATCTCCAAGAACCTAACAGCCGATTTATGTTTGTTCTAAACCTCTCACAAACTCGGATGCTCTCAACAATCTCCAAAAGTCTAACCCTAAAACTCTAGTCTAAGGCTGTTTATATACACACAGCCAAGACCTACGAATTGGGCTTTGCCCATATTAGATTTGTTACATAAACTTGGGCCTAATAGACTTAGTACAAACTTGGACTTGATTGGGCTTCATAGAACTCGAAATCTTTAAGTCTTCATGATCCAATCTTCTGTTTAATATCCAAAGACCAATCCAAAGCTGTTGTCACATAACATGCACCAACAATAACATAAACATTGGGGGTTAATGCGACCGTGTCCTGGATATCCTCGGCTCATTTAATTGCAAATGGCCACGACTTATGCACGGGGTGTAGGCATACACCTGACAGATGCAAATGCTAAAATATAAATTACCCACAAGTTGGGGATAACTCCTTTGTAGGTTTATAAAAGTGGTGTGTCGGTTAATCATGTCTCGGTTTCTATATTGGGCCCCATATGTATGCTAAACATGTAAATTTGTATACAAGATTAAAAACATAATTGTCCCAAGTTATAAAAGATTTTCGTGCCTTGTGCAACTAAACCAATTTTCTTAAAACATTTTCAAATAAGTCAGTTAACTGTATTTACCAGTGTAAACTGACGTATTTTCAAAAGACTAAGTGACAAGTACTATACGCAAATAGG